>NJDC01003082.1:68760-82653 GCA_002245475.1 Calephelis virginiensis
TTTTTACTGGTCTCAAGTGTTTATATTTTTACAAAAGGACGTTCGGCGTATTATAAAGTATACTATAAAACTTTTTAGGTTACCTTGCTAGTGATTTTTAGAAAATGGTGAAATCGGTGAATTTTGTTTAAAATGTCCGTAAACGATCATACAAAAACGCCAAATGAAGACATGAATGTGATTTATATATATTATATAACAGATTTCCAAACCTGCTCCTGCTGTTTTCTTGCATTTGCATCAGACACAAAAACTATTGATGAAATGTTAAAAAAAAAATAAGAATTAAATTGTTAAACAACAATTTCTGTTTTACTTGTTATTTTCTTTGCATGACATAATTGCCTTATTTGATGATTGCCCCTAAAATTTCTACTTATTGTAATGTTATTGTACCCTTCGCGTCTATAAGTGTTTTTGGTAAGTTGAATAAACGATATTGTGTTTTCTAAATTTAAGTGGCATTTTTTTTATTTATCAACAAATTAAAAAGTAATTAAATATTAAATATAAAAAACCCGTTCCTAGTAGTTTTCGTTTGCTATACCTACGGGGCGCCACTGTCTCGTAGCTGTGTAAGGCTATGGTTGCATTTATTGTACAAGCCGCGCACTTAAAGAATGGGATTGAAAATGGCCGCTCGTCGACGCTGTACCGATAGCATGTTTGCTAACGAAATAACAAATATTAGCATAAAAATAACGATCGCTATGCAGAATCTTGCCCCGTTTATGCTCCATTACAATACAAACGTTCAATAGCAACAAAAACGTAATAGTTATAACAAGAAACTTTAACAAAAACAATAACAAGAAACTAATAACTATTTAACAAAAACAATATACTATAACAATGAAACAAAATCTATAACAAACTCAAACAATGTAGTTACGTCTTAGCTCACAGAATAGCGAAACCGGACTGAGCATAGAACACTAATATCCGAGGATCTTTCGACAGTTCTCGTGGATAATAACGGTTACTTTTTTTGTGTTCATTACATGCGAGTGTGAGTATAGACGGCAATAGTGTGTAAGCGAGAGGCGACTACAGTCGCCGCCATCTTCAGTCCCATTCTTTAAGTGCGCGGGTTGTATATGTAGATACAGTTCTTCTCTGTGAGTAATATTGTTCTATGATATACAATAAATGCAACCATAAAATTAAAAAAAAACACAAAATCGTTTATTCAACTTAAAAAACATTTATAAACGCAAAGGGTACAATAACATTATAATAATTAGAAATTTTAGGGGCAACTCAATTTCTTATCAAATAAGGCAATTATATCATGCATAGAAAATAACAAGTAAAACAGAAATTGTTTTTTAACATTTTAATTCTTAATTTTTTACATTTCATCAATAGTTGTTTTTGATGCAAATGCAAGAAAACAGTTAGAATAGGTTAAGAAAACTGTTATAAATCACATTCAAGTCTTCATTTGGCATTTTTTTATAATCGTTTACGGACATTTTAAACAAAATTCACCAATTTCACCATTTTCTAAAAATCACTAACAAGTTAACCTAAAAAGTTTCCAGGCGTAACTTTAATACGTCGAACGTCCTTTTTTTAAAAATATAAACACTTGAGACAAGTAAAAACACCGTAATCTTTAAATTGGAATGATGCGGCGAAATCACAATTCACTTAACACAAAATATCGTCATGAATCAATTAATGTATTCATAATAATGGCGGCTTCGGATTTCTAATAAACTCGCAGGCCAGTGTGTCCGGTTATTTCAAATAAATAGTATGAAAAATCAGCAATTTCGTAATTAATTGATCAATGAGCTATTTATTAAAATATAACGTACATATTATAAATAACAATATTTTAATAATACTTGTATGCATATTATTTATTTTGGTAGTGCAGCCTATATCAGCACACCCACATGCAAACATTTTGTATGTGTTTAGTGCGAAAATACGTCTATACGAGAAACAGGAGCCTGTTGTATATGTAGTTACAATTCTTCTCTGTGAGTAATATTGTTCTGTGATCCAGTGATATTTTTTCTTCAAGGTGGCATCATTTGTGAATTGACACTGACAGTCTGTGATCTTGAATCTTGATTCTCGACCGCAGAAAAATACTTTCGTAGTATTAATTAAATAGTTTATTTTTGTTATGTTTTTATTATTTCTAAATTAGATATATTAGTACTATTATGCTAAACTTTTCTGTTATTCTAGCTATTAATTGACAAATAGATATTGCGATCCGAAAAAAGTAAGCGCAATAATTTATTATGTAAATGTACTTGTCTTCAATTACTTTTTGCTAGTGCAACGAGATACTTCAGGGCTATTGAAAGTGAAAGTGCCTACGCGTAATTTGGTTGTTAAAATATTTTAATTGAAATAAGTGTAAAATTTTACCATAGCCTGTCATATTATTTTGTTAACAGAAGTTGACTTGTTTTCGGTTTGGCTGGTGAATGTTTGGTAAACTTTCATGCTTTAAACAATACAATAATGATTTCTTAAACAAGGAACTTGTTACAATCGCAATCAATATTTTTTAATCGGTACATTAGGTATTAAGGCTATTATGCCCTTAGAGACATTTATTATTTTAATAATATTACATAAATTTATCATATCATTATATTTCAGATCTGTTAAAACATGGAGGACCATCATCACATGGGACATTCAAATCATGAGATAAATCATTTGGGTAGTGATATGGATTCACACAATATGCACATGAATCACCATTTAAACATAAATGATACCCATTTTATGGAAAGTAATAATGTGAGTATAACTTATTTATATGGAAAGAAAAATAGGCCAAACTACTGATTTAGTATTGATTTTTGTGAAAAAAAACAGACACCACAGTTATAAAAGCTGATAATAAAAGTGGAACAGTCACTTTAGCTGATATTAATTGTGAAGAATAAATAATATTATAATTAATGTGAAAGTGTGTTTTTTATTCTTCTTTCATGTTAAAACAACTAAAATGAGTTTTAACATAGAAACAGCTTAGAACTTGGAGATGGACATAGGCTACTTTCGGTCCCAATACTTCAACTGGTTTCCACAGGAAACAAAGAATTTATTCACAGGAGTATCCTTTTAAGTTATCACCTGACCGTTATACCATTATGTTTTGAATTTTATATTGATGATCTATTCACTGTTATTGGATTTTGATGAAATCGGAACCAGCTTTTCTTTAAAAAAAACATTTAATATGATATAGACATATAAGATTTAGACTACAGAGCTAGAGGGGATACTTAAACATGGTATTTGACAAAAAGCAAGTTTACAGTTTCCCTTTCAATCTAGAACAAAACATTGGTGAGCATGGAAGGCTGAATATCATTTAAGTTGATATTTATTGTGATGATAAAGAAAGGTCAGGTCAACAATTTTTGAAATTTTGTTGATAAGAATATTATTTTACATCATAAAAAACAATTTAAATATAATAAATAAACCAAGATTTATCTTTCTGTATATCTGATATGTACAGAAAGATAAATTTTTAATCAAAAAGTGGTGTCAAAACAAACTTTATATTCTTTGTGGTTGCTCCACACATAACTATTTAATGTATGTTGTATTTGTCAACATATAGGCAAATAGGCAATATAACCGTCTACACATAGAGCTGATTATCAAATATATTTTTTTCTGCTAATCAAAATCTATCGTTGGCCAAGGTATTTGTCTTGTTTACTTAATGTTTCATTTGTTATGCCTTGAAAAACCGGCACACATTTAGTAACACATGTTTGTTATTGGCTGTATTGGCCTAACAGACAAATCGGGCAATAGTTATCGCAAACATACTCTCCACACATAAAAGTTATTAGTCGAATATGTAAGTACTAATAGTTATGTGTGGAGCCACCATTATGAAATATAAATTATGTCTAGATTATGATTTTAATAATATTGATTAAAATTAAACAGACATTTAAAAAATTTCTTTAGTTATATTTATATCATTTAAACACATTTTTTTTCAAGCATGCATTAAACGCTAGTGAATATTTGAATGTGAGTCCACAAAGAAGTAAGGATCACCAGCATCACCAAAATCATGGAGGTGATGGACATATGGCAGGAATGTCAATGACGGTAAGAAATAGACTTTGAAGCAATGAGAGTTTACTAAATTAAATTTAACTAAGTTTTAAGTTTACAACATTAATACATTAGTTAGTGATTAATTTTCACAATTCTCTTTATTGTGAAGGCTTACATCAGTAAATACACAATAAATATGACTAATTAATTTTTGGCAGTACTTATCACTAATTCTAAGTAATAGTGCGCTGACAACATGGATGGTTATGTGACTACTCCAGTCATCCCAGTTATCCTTGCAAGTTACTTGTAGTTTCCTTCACGATGCCTATAGTATATGATATGGTATTTCATTTGTTTTGTAGTAAGCGCTTTGCATAGAGGACTGTTGGTGACTGAAAGACTTTATTGATTTATTTAAATCTATTTTAATGCAAAGCGACATTTGTATTGATTGATTTAGTCCATTATACCAATTGAACAAGTTGTTTTGAATTCTTTTAAACAATGTTTTGACATAGTTTTTCTTGTGTTTTTTTTTGCAATTAAATATATGTAGTGATTAGTGAACAAGAATAATAGCTGATCACTCTTAAAACACTAGAGTGAGTAGTACATATTATGTTGAGTTCAATCACAATCTGTATTCTCTTTTTGAGGCAACCTTACTTTAGCTACTCTTGTCCGCAAATCAAAGAATGTAACATTATTTTTAACCAATTAAAAATATCGGGGGAAGTTATAAGTTTGATGCTTACATTTTTAAATAAGTTCCTCTATTTCTTTGTCATTTCTGAACTTATTTTGAAATATATTTTTCAATTTCAAAGAGCACATTTCCGAGGTGGTCTTATTACCACCAAGTCTAGAATATCCTCAACTTTTTATGTACTTTGATGAAATAGTTTTGAAATTGAATTGATTTTGAGTGGTGTTACTGTATTTAAATTATTGTGACTAATAATATGTAATCTTAGGTATTTTAATTATCTTTATTAAATTACAATTTTGCATTTTCAGTTTCATGGTGGCTACATGGAAACAATACTCTTTTCTTGGTGGAAAGTTACTGATGTTGGGGAATTTGTTGGATCTTTTTTGGCCGTATTTTTTATTGCGCTGTTATATGAGGGGTAAATTTAGTCTTAACAATCAATTTATAATATTATTAATCTACATTATTAATGTACCAAATTAAAAATTAGTTTCTCATTAATAAGCTACATAATCTGGAAGTTACATGAAATATGTTTCAGCAAAATCCGTTTATTAATGTGAAGTATTCATTTGTTAAGTTACAGGAATCAGCTTATTATATATTAAGTATTTTAAAAGATCTTCATTATGATATTTCAAAAGATCTTAGACATAAGGTAATGTACGAATGATGGTCCTGTGTCAACCCTGGGAAGAGAAACATTATCATTGTTAAGTGGTCTTTGAATTGCCACTGTTGACATAAGTATCACTCATTAGTAAAATGTAAATATTATTTTAATTTATGAATTCAAACATCAATGCGAAAATAAAATTATGTGTTAATGTCAAAAAATCATTACTAAAGTAGAAACAAGCGACTAAAAACAGATTTGCTTAGTTAGTTAGCTTAAGAACTTAAGAAATTATGATAAAAAGTAGGTTTTGTATGTACTATTATAGGCCATAGAATACCCACATACAGGTGTTTAAGCATGGTAGAATAACAACAGTCATATTTTTTCCTTTATAACATTCCTAGCTGTCAACTGCAGAAAGCCATTGAACAATCAAGATATGAAGCAGCCTATATCCATCTTCATGTCATGCTGTACTCATATCAAATAAGGCAAGATGTGAATAAATAACTTACTCAAGGGTTTAAACATCAAAATTTTGGAGATTGATAGTGGCGATACAAGCATCTCTTGTTGACATTCTTGAAATCAAAATATCTATAAATTCTATGTATGACATAATGAAACTTCACCCAAAAGTATAACTGTCTATTGGTATACTCTTTTCAACAATAAAAAAAAAACACTGGTTAATGACAGTAAGACTGTATGTTTATACAATAGCATACTGCCGTTGACTCAAGTTCTGCAGATCTAAAATGATCGAAATTGGTTGCCTATTTGAAGCTAGGACGTCTTTTTAGTGGCAAACTTTAATACCTACAAGCATACGACTGTAGTTTTGACCAACCGGGAATAATTTCCTATTTTTTAATTTTTTTTATACAAGTGGAGGCAAACGAGCTAGTGGGTCACCTGATGGAAAGTGATCACCGCAGCCCACGGACATCCGCAACACCAGGAGTGTCACAGATGCGTTGCCGACCTTCAAGGAATGAATATGCTCTTTTCTTGAAGGTCCCTAAGTCATAATCGTTTGGAAATATCGCCCTCGGTAACTGATTTCACAAAGGTGTCTTCGAAATCGCACAGTTATAGCTCGCCACGCATCAAGATAATGGGCATGATACTTTAAACTCTGTCGCGATGTCCGAAGGTGGAAATCAGCGGCTGGGATTCCACCACCATACAACTCCTCCGGGCATTCCCCATGATAGATGCGGTAGAAAACACTGAGGAACCCAACATTTCTACGCAACGCCAAGGAATCAAGCCGATTAGTAATTACCCGGTCATTGACAATTCGAGCTGCTCTGGTACTGTGGAGCCCCTACCGAGAGTTGAGAATAGTACTCCATATGAGGCCGAATTTGCGCTTTGTATAGTTGTAAGCGATGGGTAGGCTTGAAATACTGTCTCGCTTTACTGAGCACACCAAGTTTAGACCACGAAATTGAACTTCACTCGAAATGTCAACGCCAAGCATACCAATGCAGGCTATGGCAATTAGGTAAACTTTCTCAAATCGAGGAGATGCGACAAAGGGTGTATTTTTAGCGGAAAACGCGCAAACTTGTGTCTTGCTAGGTTTAAATTGCACCTGATTCTGCTGGCCCCAAAAAGAAATTTCAGACAAAAGATTGTCAATTTTAGACACAAGTTGGTTCCGGCTCGCAATGACATATTCCCGAGATATATTATGTCGGCCAAAGTATAAGGGTCTAAAGTAAAGTATAAGCAATTTGCAACTATAATACAATACAATATAGAATAGTAGAAATCACACAGCCTTGGGGAACACCAGCATTGACAAGCTTGGACTTCGAGCACATACCGTCGACAACGACCCTTGATGCTACTCTCCGTCAGAAAACTAGTGATCCACTTGCACAATTTCACAGGAAAACCGTGAGAAGTAAGCTTCGATAGAAGAGCTTTATGCCACACCCGATCAAAGGCTTTGGCTATGTCCAAACTGACAGCCAATGCTTCTCTCTTGCTTTCGACTGCTAGCGCCCATAGTTGTGTTAAGTAAACTAAAAGATGACCAGCTGAACGACTACGACGAAAACCGTGTTGACGATCATTTAAGAGCTGGCTATTTTGATAAAACGTAACTTTGATGTTAGATAAATTAAATAATGGAAACCCAATTATAACAGTTCCAGTTTATTCTTTCCTGTGAAAAGGACAGAAAACACGTATAAATGCAAGACGCTTGTAAATTCAAAAACCTGTTTTGAATTTACAAGCGGCTTGATTTTTTAATAGATATGTTCTATGTACGGATACATTTTTTTTATTTTACAATTAAATGTATATGGTGTATTTTGTTTCAGTTTAAAATACTATAGGAAACATTTATTATGGAAAACGTACACTGGCCTCCAATATTGCGCAGTCTCGCCTCCGGACAAAGGTGTGGCAAATATTTGCACACCCGATGACCCCCAAATTATACAGTTGAGTATGATTTTTCTAAATGCCACACCCCAAGGGGTACTTACATATTTATCCAATTTCTTTATATTATAAGACAGTGAATAAGCGTACGGCACTTTTGATGGTAAGAGATAACCATGGCCTATATACACAATTGTTATAGATTTTCGCTGTCCTGTGGCCAGGGCGTAAAACCAATTGTGCAAGTCCACTGGCTACTCTACCCTCCAAACCGGAACATGACAGTCATGGCGGCTGGAATAGAGAAGGCGGTAGATCACTACCCTAAAGAGTAGCAGCTCGGCACTCTACCACCGTTAGTCTTGTTGGTAATGACTTACGAACTACCTGGCAGGAAGACAGACAGTCTATCCTATTCAGAAGACCCGGACTAACAAGGAGAAGTATAACTTCTATAATTATAACTGATTTGTATTGCAAAAAGATTTGAGAATTTCATAGAAGATAGTAAGCTCTTAGCAGCTAGAAAGCAAGCTATACCTAACATTTACAAAAACTACCGCTAATGGTTCGTTTTTCAAATTTTCTTTCCAGTAAGTATATAACAAAGACGCAAATAACTTTTAAATATCATAACTGACCTTACAATAAATTATTTGATTTCGAAGTTATCTGTAACAGTACGTTAGTAATGAGCGGTTTGTTTATATGTACAAAGATAAGGTAAATGCTGATTGTTTTATTTTGTTTGAGTGTATCTTTACGTTATCTACACATGTGCAATATAGAACTATAATAACAATAAAATGATAAAAGTCTGTTCATTGATTAATGATTACTTAGAAAAAATAATAAAATAAGCGTTATTGTAAATGAAACTACACAATTTTAACGCGATTAAAGAATTAAATGTTCGATATTTGTTATAATTACTTTTTATCTATTTAATTCGCGGAGTTTCTTTCCGGTTCTTAATGTGTGGCGGGTTCCGATCTAGTAATAGATTTTAGTATTATATAAACGCGTCACAAGTGCCACAAGCGTCACAAGTTTATGTAAAATGGACGATTTTCTAATTTTTATTTTATTTTTATGATATTGGAAAGCAAACAAGCAGACGGATTTCCTGATAATAAGAAATTCACGCCTAGAGACACCAAAGATGGTAATGGTGCATTGTCGACCTGAGGCCGGGGTGTTAGACCTCGAGCAAAAGTAAGGTTACCGGCTACATTATCCTCCGAACCGGAACACGTCAACGGCTAGCACTGACGTTATGATGGCACGAATAAGCAAGGCGGGTCGCTGCGAAACTCTACCACCGAATAATATAATTCTAACACTTGGTGGAATTCCATTGCATACTCACGTTCTTAAATCTCACTCGCACTTCAAATTTTATGCCACGCCTACATTATATTAAACACTTTTTAGCTATTCACTTTACAGCCATCATCACTCATCGGAGCTTTGACATTAAAAATAAATAAATCTTAGTGCAAACTTATTATTTTCGATTTTATATGTAGGCATATTCTAATACTTACTTGCCAACCATGCAAACTTTGTTCACTTGCTACTCGACACACTGCCTAACCCGCAAGGGGAACTGGCGTAAAGATACACACATCTTTACGCATATTAAGTAAAATTACCTTTACGTTCAGATAATATTTCTCTACATTGCGGATTTCAAGTAATTTGGTCACTTTATACTGAGTGTCGTTTGTAATTTCTAAACTAAAAACTTATGACTTGAAAAAAAGTACGGGACAAATTGTGAAGCAAATATCGGGCAATATTTAATGAAATATTGTCAAATTTACGTTTTAACCTTTTTTACTCCTCTCCCAGGATAAAAAGTAGTCTATCCTAATTCCTACCTCAGAACATGAAGTAGGCCTACTTGTCAAATTTAGTTATAATCGGTTCAGTAGATCCGGCGTAAATTGCAGTCGGGATGCAGACAGACAAAATTAAAAATATATTTAAAATAATAAAGTTGTAAAAATGTGCACACATGCTCATTTTTAGTCATTTGCACATAATTTTTTAAATCTAATGTGCAGAATTCACTCTTCCTAAGATTTATTTAACTGATTTAAAAGTATAGATTGGAGCTAATAGTATACTATTAGTTCTAATCAACACCGACAACAAGAACCGGATTATTAATAAACATGGACTAAAGTAGGAGCAAAAGTAAGTTGACATTATACTTAGTCTGTATCGCATTGTAATAAAGACTATAATACCGAGTTGGACCTTGGAGTAATTTACTCCGTGCTTACCTATTAATAAGACGGGAAGTGATTTAATTTAAACTGTATTCGGTATTTTCGCTGCCTTTATGATAGATACCGATTTGCTTGAAAATTCTGGCTGTATTTTTTTCGATGTATTATTAAATTAAATTAATTATTTTAATTTTATATACATACACTAATATCTTCACGCCAAGTCGGTTACCGGGTAGGCAGAGAGTATCGAGCGCCAGACTTCACGATCCTGACAAACCTGTTCAGCTTCCTTCACATTCATTACCCTTTTTATACAAACACGCTGTTTTCGGACACTCTTAACACTACTTTTATTTAAATTTTATTTTGACTGATTCGTTTAAATTTTGTTACAGACAAATGCCTCATGTGGTGGAAAGAAATATGTAAGTACTATTAAGGATTTTATAGGAATTAGGAACCCTGCGTAGTAAAGTTATTGACGAGCAGGTCTCCCCTGAAAATCTGTTTAGGAATCAGGATAAAAAGTAGCCTATGAGACTCTTTGGCCTCCTATCTCAATACATAAAAATAATAGCCGAGTATGGCATCGTTGTGATATGAAAAATTAACATACAGACAGATTGCATTTATGTTAGTACCTATAGATTGTGGATATATACTACTTACCTACAAAACACGCTAAATACCTGCAATAATTGGCACAGTATGAAAAGTCAGTCATATGCGAAGCCACGAGCAACTGTTAGTAAAATATGCCACGTGGCCATTATCTATTGCTATCTTGAGGAGTTTAAGAAGTTACTTTAAATTAGTTAAATCACAAGTATCGTCATTTTTTGACCTCCCCATTTGCAATGTCATAACTTATGTCCAAAAGATATTTTTTATCAATAAACTGCCACAAATTCCCTCTAAACCTGCGAAATTATTTATTTTAGATGCCTTTAAGATTTTAAAACATACTTTGTAATCTGTAGTTACTCGCTACTTTTTACTAACTGACCACCAACGTTAATTTCACTTTACCTTTGCCAAGAAATGTGTCGGCCTGTTTTCGGGCGACCCAAGATGAGTTTCTTTTTTTTTTGTGGAAATATAAAAATGTGAAATTTATAACTAATGAGTAAATTATAAGCTTAACATTCGTTTTGTCGATATGGCCATATGTCGAGGATTTTTTATTCAGAAGTTGCTAATCTAAAAATGGTCGTATGCAGAAGTAGCCACATCAAGATGTAGACCTATAACTAAATATATGACTAAATAGTCAAAACATATATATATATATATATATATTTACAAGTCAATATATTTTTTTAAATATTTTATAAGCTTTGTTTTGCCCATAACTAACAATAAAGCAGGAATAGATATTAAAATTTGAAAATGTAATTTTTAAATTTTCTAAAAACTATGGTAACAAGAATTGGATATCACATTGTGGGGCTTAGTGTCTTCGGCCATTCGCGGGTGCCCATGTTGTATCTCTGTCAACCCTTTTGAGGACACGGGCGTGAAGTAAATTTTTGAATATTTGTATATTTCGGTCAGACATAACTTTATTCATATTCCAGCTGTGGGATGATTTAATATGCATTGGTGATTGATGAATTTGCAGATTCATCATTTCAACTGTTGGCTAAAATTTATTATCGTAAAAATTATCTGAATGTTTGTATTTTCAGTCCAACAATGATGAGCACAGCACACGCATGGCAAACTGTGCTACATGGAGTACAAGTGCTTGTAAGCTATATGTTGATGTTAATATTTATGACATACAATACATGGTTATGTGCAGCTGTCGTTTTAGGATCTGCCACCGGCTACTTCTTATTTGGGTGGCGTGAATCTGTCGTTGTAGACTTTACTGAACATTGCCATTGACACCTATTTATGGGTTTGTCTGGACAGTATTATTATTAGTTATACAAGTATATAACCTCGTTGTAGGGAATCCAAACTGTTCCTATGACCATCATGGTGTTACGATCATGTTATATAAGACAACTGTTTTGGTTGAGAATATATTTATACCAGTTATTGTTTACTTGGTAAGATTTCAGAATAATAAAAACTACAAATATATACTTTATTTTATTTATTTGATCTGAGTTTCACAGGAATAACAAATGTATATTGTAAGTCTTATCTATTACAATAAAAAATGAAGCTTAGAACTAGTAACATAATATGCCAATAGTTTTTTTCGAAATTATATCTTGATTGCACAATCATTTTTGTGATTTCCCAACTATCAAAATATTATAAAAGTTACACTTATTTTAGAAAAAAGAACAGATAAATATTTGGTTTATTATTAAATTGAATTTTTTATGTCAAAAATTCTGTCTGTATGTACAAGTCACACTGAAAGTAATAGGACAATATTAATGTAGTTTTCATGTGACCAGACCCCTTGCACAAGTCTACATGAGCCTATATTCACTAGTGTCTCCATAAATAATTATGACAACTTTGAATAGAACTTCTACTGCTAAGAGAACTTAAAGACCAAAGCGCTGTAGATTTCGATGAGTAAATGATATAATGTAATCTATAGCTCATGGTAAAGGCTGTTCTTACATAACTAAGGTGAAGCCTAAAATTTATTAAAATGTACAAAAAATTATTCTAGTACACAGTACTAAGTTAAATAATTCCTTTTTTGTTAATAAATAATTTACATTATTCAGTTAGTACATGACCATGGGTAATTTTATTTCTGCAATCCAAATTCAAAACTGACATGCCACACCCTGAGTTACACTAAGGTCTTATATAATAATAATATGCGTTGAAAAGTATACATAGACAAAAAAATGCTAGCTCAACAGCACAAGGGACTATTTCTCCACTATTCTATATTACCATTAAATTACTGGGAAATACTTCCTTAAATTTATATACAAATGAATATTGAAAAAAAAACAATTCTATCAGTTTTATTGACAGGAAAAGAAATGCAGTAGCTATCAGGATTAGTGTAAAATTAGTAGTTGCCTAATCAGAATGGACAATTTCAGTAATTTTAAAGGATGTGTTAAGTTTTTCTTTTAATGACACAATGCCAGATAAATTGTAGTAACATGTTGTTTCTGACTTAAAATTAGCTTCTTTCTTTATAATATAAATTGAATGCACTCAATAAAAGATACTAAATAATTTATTATATATCCTTTCTATTCATTTCCTTGTTTTGAATGTCTGTGTTTACAGTGTTTTTTTAAATTAGAACTGCTGTTACAACTATAGTCACAATGTTTGCATTTATAAGGTCTTTCGGAAGTATGGATACGTTGATGCACTTTCAGAGAGTTTTGAAAATTTGTTCTGAATATACACCTGTCACATGCATAAGGTTTTTCAGATGTATGTATTCTAGCATGTTTGATAAGATTTGACGAGGAGGTTGTTGTGTATGTGCAGTTTTGACAGCTAAATTTACTAGTGTGCAAGTCCTTATGATGGTCTGATTCGTCTTTGGTGTTAACTCTGAAAAAAAATTTCATTTAATGTCCTTTCAAAAATATTATATTTAAAAAGCGGGTAGTATTATTACTTTATTTCAATAACATCAGTTGTTGTCTCAGCTGTTTTAGAAATTCCTTTTTGAAGTACATTTTGTTCAGAATCTTTCTTTGATTTTTCACTTTTAAGTAAAAGAGATATCATAGATTCAGGTGGAGACGTGAATTTTATTTCTTTATTCTTTGTCGGACGACCTGCATTATTCGAAGGCTTAGTTGAAATTTTAGAGGGAGTATTGACAATTTCTAATGGGTTCTTCACATCCATGATAATCCAAATTGCAGGCACTATGTTATTGATAATTATTTAACATGTAATTT
>NJDC01003082.1:96802-116790 GCA_002245475.1 Calephelis virginiensis
TTCATAACATAGTGTGTGTATACTATTTTTTTAGAGTCATTAATGTATAAGGTAACTGCAGCTATTTACAGCTTACCAAAAATCAGTTTTATCGATCCATTTATACATTTTTTATCTTTAGAAAGATATCACAAATTACAATCCAACCATGCATGTTTATACGTTGTACATTAGGTTTGTTGCCAATAATTATCTTAATCATTTTGAAGATAAGTTAGATTGGTTCAGTGATTACTGCAGATTTTTATAGGTTAACAGCTGCTGTTATGTTATTTAAATATTTATGTATAAACAAACTTATTCAGATATAGCTATATTAATCAAGGTTTTATAAAAAAATCTGGTTGAGTCTATGTATTTAACTTTGGAGATGAAAGCTGGAAAAAAATGTATATTTCATTTAACATGAAACACTGACCTTTTGCCATAAATTTGAAGATGTCTGTTCCCATTTGACTGATTTCGTATTTTTTCATACGATATTCGTATTTCGTACAACTACCTAATATTTTAGGTTTCGCAATTTTTAATTAAAACAATGATAACGAAAAAATAATAAAGAAAGAACAGGCAAAATTCCCAAAATGATTGTTTAAGTCTATGTGTCAGAAATCAACCTCGTATTATTTTTAACATGATTAGGTAAAAGATTACATTAAAATAAATAATTAAGAGCAGTAAAACTACAAAAAATCTACTTCCAACTATTTCGTTGGGTACAAATCCCAATGTAATTACTCTTTTTTCAAAATATAGCAAATCTTTCCGAAACTATCCCACATCAATGTTATTAACATCCTACTATTAGTTTTTGAGTTACATTTAATAATGCACACATAGTTGGATCACAATAAAACTGAGGACCTCACCTCAGAATCATAGATCTATCTTTCTAAAATAGATCTATCAAAATTGGTTGGCTATTGGCCAATTAATTGTGAGCCCTTCCTTTTTTGGAGTTGATTTAAAATTAACTCAATTTGTATCAAACAAATTGATACCAAAAACAATAGAATTCAAATAAGATTATTAGTAAAAAGGTATGTGCTGTTGCCAACAGTATGAAAAACTGTGCACCATATATGCATACCTGCACAGGACAGTACAGAGCTAAAAAATTACTTGATTCTTTATACTACTTGGATGACTTATCTAGTATTTCTTTAAATTAAATGTTTTTCTTTTCAGTAATTAAAGAAATTCTGTGATATTTGGTTAAAGGTTTCTGTGAAATGGGTTGAGGGCATTCAAACCACTTTACCAATGTGTGTCAATGGAGGTATCTGGGGTGCTGCCAGACTAAAACCAAAGCACAGACAACTCTACCTCAAGTACTACCTCCCCTGGGCTATTAGGACTGGTAATAATGCCAAATTCTTACAAGGTATGTTTTCATCCTGTTTTTTTAATAAAAAGATTATTGAACCTCTGTGTCTGAATATTTGTTACAATTATCTGTATTCTATTAACCTTAAGACTAAAAGAAGAATGTAAGACTATGGACATATTTTGAGAGATTTGTATGTATGCAAGATATAATCGAATTTCTTTCAACCTGCTAGATTACTAGACATGATTGACATAATTGATTTGGATGAGAGATTTGTTTTTTGCGTTATATATTATATATATAACCCACAAAATTGCGTTACCCCAGCAAGAAAGTAGCACCTACACTGATATGAGTGGACAAATAATTTGTCCTCAATGTGCTGTAAATGTGCACAGAATAAAAATTTTGTGCATGTTGTGGTTTTGGAAATAAACGGAAAAAACTTTTCCTGCTGGGGTAACGTTACCCCAGCAAGAAAAATCTAATCTAATTATCGGAGTGTAAAACTGCACATACGCAGAAAGCTTATATTTGTGCAAATTTGTGCGCTAAAAATAAAATTTGTGCATCTTCAAGTTTTCAAGATATTGCGTTTCCTGCTGCGGTAACATATTGCAGAATCGCGTATCTCAAAGACTATTATATGTGCGCCTGTAGAATAAACACGCACAAATAGCTCTTAATTTGTGCGTATTTGTGACAAAATTAGATTTAAAAAAATATTTATAGTTTTCAAGTAATCGCGGTTTTTCCAAAAATGAAAAAAAAATCGTAGATACATAAGAAACATACATGCATTTTTGAATAATACGAATTAAACCAAAAACTAAGTTGACCAAAAATTAGTGCGTTTACTCAAATAATATGTAAGATAAATTTCCAGTGTGAAATATTTCGCATTAAGTAAATATAAACAAAAACGAAAACAGCAACACAAACACTGGTTACCAAAACCAAATTCGAATTTTTGGCGTTTTCATACATAATAATTGCAGGTACAGTTGCACTCATACATTTGTTGGTGATTAATTATATAACTAAATTTAGGGAACCAATTAAAAAATGCATTCTGTTACTATATGAAATGAAAGACCTTGTATGTGTGATTATTAACATTTTTATTTTCTTAATTGTGATTCTTAAAGTAATAATCAGATCACAGAAAAAAAATCTTAAGTGTAAATATTTAAAAACAAAACATTCTTGTAAGTTGTTTATACCTTGTATAATTTAAAATCACAGATCAGTTTCCATTTAAAAATTGAGATTGGTATCGATTACGATATATTTTACGCATACGTTTATACGTACATATACGTACATTACGCATTTATGATATTAATAGGATAGGGTGATATGTATTATTTTCGAATGAAATAATATAACATATAAAAAAATATGTAAGTAAGTATCGTCACGCCCATATCCCTGAAGACGTAGGCAGAGGCACCCACAACTAGATACTAAGTCCCACAACTAGACACTAAGCAAGCCTATCGCCAACCGGGCATATATCCAATCCCGAGCAACTTTTTTTTTTTTAAATTGGAACACCCCAACTTTATTTATTTGTTGCCCGACCCGGGATCGAACCCGGTACCTCGTGCAGTCAAGTCCAACAATTAGACCGCTAGACCACAGAGGCGATATAAAAATTATATAATGTTGATAAATTGCTTATAGTAAATTCCAATCAAAATCAATTTTTTCCAAAAGATTAGACAAAAATTTTCGTTTGTATGTATGTATTTACATACAAATTTCATTGATGACCGATTTCCGGTCAATCGAGTTTCTTCTGTACTTTTATGTAAGTTAAAACTATGCTGTTTTAACTTACTGTTTGTTTGGTGTTAAAATGCGAAAGGGCATGCTCCGCTGGTTCGGTCATGTGGAAAGAATGACAGATGAAAGATTGACAAAGCAGATATACAATGCGAATGTGGATGGATGTAGGTACCCGGGGAGACCAAGGCTGACATTTCACGATCAGATCAATCGGATATTATCCGAGGGTGGTGTCAAGAGTCTCCAAAACCGGCGTGTTTGTATGAAAAGGGTTATGAATATGAAGGAAGCAAGACAGGTTTGTCAGGATCGTGAGGTCTGGCACTCAATACTCTCTGCCTACCCCGTAAGGGACTTGGCTTGAAGATATGTATGTTAAAACTATGCTAACAAATAGATAGGTACTATCCATTGTTCGAATATGGTTTAGACTTGTTATTGCTCGGTCACAATAAGGATCGCTCCGTACTAGTACAGTTATTCGAATGGACTAGTTCGGACTTCTAGTACTATTAGTTCAGTAGTACATCAGAAAAAGTTACGTCTTACGATTCTCACGTGGGTCACGAAATGAATTATATTTTGATTTTCCTATATGCTTTATGAAAAGTTTTCCTCCATTTTTAGGGTCATTTTTAGAATGGCTTATTTAAAAATCAAAATGTTTACAACGATTGGTATTTTTCCATTTTTGTTGTTTATTTATGTTATCCTATTAATATTATAAATGGGAAAGTTTGTAAGTATGTATGTATGGATGTTTGTTACTCTTTCACGCTCGAATGGCTGAACGGATTTATCTGAAATTTGGAAGACAGATAGATTGTGACCTGGATTAACATATAGGCTATTTTAAATCTCGATCGCACACCGGGTTTCTGTGAAAACGCGGGCGAAGCCGCAGGTAGCAGCTAGTATTATATATTTTATAAAAAGTATTTACAATATGTAAAATCTCCAGCCCCCACTTCGCACGGGATTAGATAAAAACCTTCCTCTTCAATCTATTTATCCATTAAAAAAACCGGATCAAAATCCGTAGCGTAGTTTTAAATATTTAAGCATACAAAGGGACGTAGGGACAGAGGAAGCGACTTTGTTTTATACTATGTAGTCATATTTATCAAATCATTTCTAATATTCATCAAACTAATTAACTATGATCTCTATTTCAATGACAGTAAAACTCAAAATAACATAATTTGTTATTCTCCCTGGATCACATCTTAAACACGGTGTCTAATAGCAGCGCGCGATAAACAATTCATTCTTCGTATTCATATTTCATTCTGTTCTTTGCTATGATTCAGTACTTGATGAAACATTGCGAACGAGATGTACCAAATGAACGATTAAGCATACGGTTACGGAATAGTTCGTTCTAGTACTCTCAACTAAATTAATTCTTATTAGTTCTTAGTACGTGAACTAAGCAAGCCTGATATTGTTATTATATTATTAACGTCATTGTAACATGGTAATTAGTGTTGCATCATCGGCTGCTTTGTGAATATATGTATAACCGACTGACTTTTGTGGTTTTAAAGTATTTGAAAAGGTAGATGCGACACAACGTTTAAAGTACTACTTTACAAAGTGTAACTTTGCAAAGATTTAAATCTTGGGAATTTTTCATGTCAACGGCTTGGATACAATTGCCGTACATATAATATCAAAACATAAACGTGTGCACAGTATAAATAGATACTAATGCCTCAGTCTTAATTTTGCTTATCGCCACTTTGAACTAACTTAAAAGGTAAATAAAAATAACTCGTGACTCAACGCTAGTGTCTTAAACGTCAAAACTGCAACTGTTTGTTTACCAAGTGATAACCAAAGTACGCACTATGATTGTTTTATTGACAATAGAGCGACGTTTATGTATCTGTCTCTGTCACCCTACGACTGTACGCCTATTACCTGTCTAGCTCTCTCCTACATAAACTGTGCAACATGCAGTTTGTTAGGTGGCATGAGGTAGATACGCGGCGATAGCAAGACGAAAATAATTTAATGGAATCTTCTATTAATGATGAAAAACTTAATATGTCTTCTTTATGGCTTAAGTCAATTTCTACATACTTAATGTATTTTTTACTGTTGTTATAAATGTGTTTTTACTGTTATGGGCTTTTTCACTCGTAATTAAAAAAAAAAACAGACACAAATGTAATTTACGTTTATAAAATATGTACTTTTTGTACAAATGTTACTAATGTTCTGTATGTAATATGCTAAATGTATTTTAATTTAATTTGGAATAAAGATAACTAATAAAATAGAAAATTTTAATTAGGTTACTTTTTACTAATAACTTTTTTTAAATAAATAAAGTATTTATTTTTATTAAAATTTTTTTCAGTGTACTCGGGCGTATTAAGTTTCAATCGCTTAATGAGTTAAGAAGGTCATCAGTATGTATGAAAACGCCGCTTTTTTGTAGTCATTCTAATTTGGTCGGATAACCAGCGTTTGATTTGCTGTTTTGATTTTTGTTTATATTTACTTAATGCGAAATATGTCACACTGGATATTTATCTTACATATTATTTGACTTAACGCACTAATTTTTGGTTAGCACCTTAATATCCTCGGTTGAGCCAGTAATTTGTATAAACTTGAATTCATATTATTTAAAAACGCATGTATGTATGCTTTTGTTTTTTGTTTTTATAGTAAATATATACACGCTAAGAAGGATTGAATACAGTATCGGTAACCTTATATATTTTCTTATTTAGGCGCTATGATTTTTGGAGTTTACTCCTTAAGAAATTATTTGAGTTATAAGGCCCGGTACGGAAATTTTATGAGGAGTAAAATCAAGTGTAACACGAAAAGTTGAGGCGTTACGTAGATAGAGACAAACATATGTAAGTCGTACCGCTTCAGTCCTTCAGTATTTTTTCTCCTTCAGGACTGACGATCTCGCCCGAACAAAAGTCGAGTCGCCCCGAGCGGGTGACCCGCTCCGCGAATGACGACCCGTCGTCATTCGGCTCCGCCCATTTCCGCCACAGTCGAGTTACGTATGACATGATTGACCTTAGTCGAATAATTTAAAACGCGGTCGACTTGTTATCTATTTTATTTTATAATATACTTTAAGTATGTAACACGCTTTATTAAAGTAATATAAATAATCCAAATAATTACAGATATATGTTTGTTTTTCTTATCATTTTAGCAGATGCGTTCATTTACCCTTTTTTTCTATTCGATATATATCATAATTATCGTTCGTAAGGAGTAAACTCCAATCGTGCGTCGTAGCTGACACACACACTTTTTTTTTGATTTTTGGAAAATACGCACAAATTAAGAGCTATTTGTGCGTGTTTATTCTACAGGCGCACATATAATAGTCTTTTCAGATACGCGATTCTGCAAAACGTTACCGCAGCAGGAAACGCAATATCTCGAAAACCTGAATATGCACAAATATAAGCTTTTTGCTCATGTGCAATTTTTAACTCTCCGATAATTAGTTTAGATTTTTCTTGCTGGGGTAACGTTAGAAGTGTTTTTTTCCGTTTATTTCCAAAACCACAATGCACAAAATTTTTACAGCACATCGAGCACTAATTATTTGTCCCACTCATATTAGTCTAAGTGCTACTTTCTGGCTGGGGTAATGCACACGAGATATTATGACATTTTATTATTAAATTTTAAAAAAAGATCTGTTTGACTCCTATAATTCATTCTTTTATGTAAATCGGTTTCTCTGTCATTTCTAAACCAATTGTAAAGATTTATATAAAAGTCGAAGGAGCGAAGTTCCGAGCTGGTCCCATTGCCATGAAGTCTGGATCTGATAATGGGACCCAGGGAAATCAAGGATAACACTTTTTTTGGTACAAAGACAATTTACTTATTGCAACCAGTCAGTTTTTTTGTGCTTAAATTATTTAGATTTAAAGCCTTTCTGATTTAAGTGCTCTTAGCGATACAATACTTGAAATAGAAATAGTGGGTATGAGATGCCATTCTTTGCAGTGCTTTTTTTAAAAAAAAATGCAATAATATTTTTTTATGATATTGAAAGGCAAACAAGGAGATGAATTTTCTGATGGTAAGAAATTCACGCCGCCTAGAGACACCAAAGGTGGTAATGGTGCGTTGCCAACCAGAGGCCGAGATGTTAGACCTAGAGACCTGTTATTTGGATTTTATAAAGGTATGAAATTCCATCGTAGTCTCAACAAAACATTTTGTTGTGAGCAGTTTGGTTTTTGTTTTTCAATAATGCTTGGAGGAAGGTGAAAAGATTCTGTAAATTAATTTTTTATACTTTTAAATTTGTTTTTCAGGTATATACTTTGAAAAGAGGTGGGAGCAACATATAGATGAGTTTCATAAAGAAATGAATATATTGAAACTTGTAGTAAATAAAAATTAGGGGCAAATACATAAAAGTAAAAATATTTATTTTTAAGATTATCTTAGGTAAATAAATTGTTGAGTTGAGCTAATTAAATGACTTTTTTTTTAACTCAGGGCACCATATCCCTATTAGGATGCATATCTCTCAAGAGCTAATCTTACTGAATGCGTAATTTTTTCTAAACAAAATTAAAACTTAGACAGTGAGGCTATAATTCTAAACATGTTTTTTTAAGATAGGTTAGGTTATGTTAGCAAGAAGCACACCAGTTTCTGAAGGTGAGACAGCAATGACCTATAGACACCATAGATGTTAAAAGTATCTCTCTGCCCAGAGGTCGAGATGTTTGGCCTATTGTGCAAGTCTACCCAGCTACCTTTTTGGACCAGAACATGACGGTCATTATGGTGCCAGCAATAATTCCCTACAGTGGATCCCTGCGCAAGCTTTGCACATCACTCTTTCGAGGAAGGTGGTTTAATCTACTCAGCGAATCGGAATCAACTCTGAGAAAAAAAAAGGTTAATAAATACAGGCTCACAGAATCTATGGTCATCAAAACATCACATCATCATAACAGATCTACAGGATATGGAATTATCAGAATCTTTATTTCGCCTCCCGTAATTTATACTCTACGACATTCCTATCATCTAGTTACAGATCTAGCAGGTGAAGCTCAAACTGTTTTACAGATTTCTAGCGTTCCCCGAAAAAAATACAATTCATAGATATTAATTTCTTTTGGAGTATGAGCTTTAACAAGGGACAGGAATGGCCCTTTCCTTATTTACTATTCAGGCATGTACGAACTTTAATAAGACAAAAGAATCCGACATTTTTGTGATTTAAAAATAATAACTTTTTTTTAAAACAATAATATGGAAGCGATTTGCCCTTAACAACAAAGCAACGCTCTTTCTGTACCGACGGTATTATAATTTATAACAGAGCGGTTTCAATGTAACTGGTAATAGATATTACCAAAGACATTACTTATTAGAAAATATCAAACATGATTCGTTGAGCAAACAGTTTCAAAAATGTAGCATTGATTTCCGTTTTAATTAAGAATTTAAAAATAATTTGAATTTATGCATAAGAACTGTTCATATAAGTACTTACTGGAACAGTTTTTCTTTGAAAATTTCTCTACATTGAATAAGTGTTTATTTTTAAATATTATAATGTGGGATATTTATATTATAATATGGGATAATTACCATCATATTGAAGCCACTAGGTTAATTCAAAACAGTCACAAATGTAGTAAATAATTATTACTACATTTGTGGTCTAGCGGTTCAGTTGTTGGACTTGACTGCATGAGGTCCCGGGTTCGGATCCCGGGTCGGGCAACAAAAAGAAAATTGGGTTTTTCCAATTTTCTAATTAAAGAAAAATGTTGCTCGGGATAGCTAGTCGTGGGTGCCCTGGTTGTGCCTCTGCCTACCTCTTCGGGGATATGGGCGTGAAGATACTTACTACATTTGTGACTGTGCTATATTCATTTTGTAGCTGTCTAGAAAAGAAAACAATATAATTCTTATCAATTTAATAAAGCTTATTAAAGTGGGAAGTATCTATGATAACTTTATTTCTTAACTAAAAACAATCAATCATAATAACATTTCTGAACTTCGTCCATTGGGATTGTGTAAAGGTGTGGTTCTGTCTCCAACTTCTACGATCCATTCATACCAAACCCTCCGAGTACTCACGCACCTCCAAAATGTCGCCTGTATGACATCACCTTTTGAAACACGTAGTGGCGTCTGAAAGAAAATAAAATTTTTGTTTTTGCCAACAAAAGCCTTACATTCACAGTTAAATAAAATTCAAAAGGTTAGGGCCATGTTTTCTATCAGGATTGGTGTTCTTTTTTCTACAATCAATTAATTATGGCGAACAGAGGCTACGACAAGAGGAATAATGCTTGCCAGCGTATCGGTTCAGGTTCAAATATAAAACAGTTTGGAAACTACCTACAAACATTTGTAACGACACACAACATGCACACTGACGAGACCAATGGCGTAACCAGGAGTCTGTAGGAGCGGGTACAGCCAAAAAATATTAAACTATATTGTTTTAATGATTTTTATTATTGAAAAGGTGAGGTCATAATCTAAATCAAAACAAAAATCAGAAATAGCTTTGACAAATATTCTGCTGGGTTCTTCACAAAATATTTTTAAAACTTCTTTTTCATCCATGCTTAATATAAATAATCCGTTGAAGCGGTTTTCGGTCAGTTACAGTTCCATGTGACTCTTCTGGGGAAGGGGAGCTACCCTCTCTGCCCCCAAAAAGAAGGAAGTTATTTAAAAAGAGATGAAGAGAGTGGTACATCAATGGATTTTTTTAGTTTGTAGGAGTCAAGCACGATTGTATTTACTGAAATAGAGTACCCCGTGGCTTCCAATACTTCTCTGGCTACATCTAAGGCTAAGAAAGGAAAAAAGGGCATGGGGAATTGTGAGATATTGATGGTCTGATACCATCTATCTGCCTTTCTTTCTACCAGGCAGCTCGTAAGAAGCGAGCAAATGTTAAAAATGGGTCATTACTAACAAGACAGCTGGTGGTAGATTGGCGTGCTTCAACTAGTATGGTTAAGGATACACTGTCTTACCTAATCCTGCCCCCATAATGACACTGTTGTTCATAGACCAGTGTAATCTCTTGTCGTCAAGAGAGCCGTGTGCTCAAGATGTTGTATTTCATAAAAAACTACTAATTAAAAAATTTCACCCGCCAAAGCGAGAAATAGGTGAAAAGGGCATGGGGAATGTGGGAAATAATATGAGTATATTTACCTTTATGGGAATGAAAACTGGAAACCAAGATATCATTCCTGGACTGTGTGTTGAGGGTACTATGCTTATTGATTCATTTCCATACAACAAACAGTCAAAGTATCCACCGAATCCATGCATCACATTGTCCTGTTTCACCTCCCACCTGACTGTGGCTGATCTTCTATTGTCCGTTAGTGGTAATCCTCTATAATCTGACACCTCTTGGCCTTCGTGATTTCTCACAGCTTTCGCTGGATGTTCAAAGGTGAAAACTAGCTGAAAATGAAATAAACCTACCTTTAATATGCTCTTAAGACACCGGCGAATGGCTTAGAAAGTGCTCTTGTTAACATCATCGTATTTGTTCCGGTTGATCATCAAGTTTAAACACAGAACCGCGGGATTTTAAAAATGTACTTATGAAATTGATTAATTTTCTAAACATACCTACAGATATGTATGTGGGTAAAGTATATAACTATAATAATATCTACTAAGAAAATAATGTCTGATGAAGATGACGTTACGAATTTTTTTTTCAGTCAATATTAATAAACTATCTATAGACAGAGACAGGCCTACTAGTTTTATTGCTAAGATAATTTTGTTAATTGTTGAAAAATAACAGATGCTATCTGGTAACAGAGATAAAATAACACTATCTCTTATCTTAGATAAGTTATTAATATTAGCCGTTATCAGTATCGTGGTTTCAATTCAAACACAAAAATTTTTTTTTATAACCCGCAACATTCTCTTGTCGCTGAAGATGGAGAAAGTTACTTTGAGCATAGAAAAAGTGCTTAAACGAAAATCTCTCATGAATAAGGCTTGACATCCTGTATCTTGGTGGCCAACGCTAGCATCATTAACAGTTTTGATGTATAAAGGATGTACCTACTTATTTACCTACCATTACTATATACAAAACCCTTTATTAAACTTTTTTTAAGCATATAAACCTCACCTTTGTATCAGCAATATCATGTTTATTCTGCATATAAACTACCCAAAGTGTTTCTAAATTTTTATCAATTTTATGTGGACTACTCCCAGAGGCTGCTCTCGCGGCCGCCCACAGTCGAGGTGATGATATTGGTGACACATACGACTTGTATTCACACGGTATTGATATACCGTTTTTCTTTAAAAGGTCTGAAGCTCCATCTAGACATTCCGGTGAAAGTTCATTATCTCCCCAAGAACCTTTAAACAGAAGAGGTAAATTATATGAGAGAAGCGAAATTCGATTAGTATTCGGTATTTGATATCGTATTCGAATTATTCGGTTTTGGTGCCGAATATATTTGGTTCGAGTATTTCTATTTTTTTAGCTTAGCTAAAAATAACACTTGTTTTTCATATATGTAATGCCATAAGTCAAATAAATAATAATTTCGACAAAACTTATTTCACTTGTCACATTTCCCAATCGCTACAATATCGGAACCGAATATCCGAATTAAGTTATAAGATAGCAAACAAGCCTATGGTTCTGCTGATAGTCTTGTTTGATTTATAAACATCTAGACCCCATAGATTTTACTAGCGCCATGTTGGTAACTTTACACCGGCGAGCAATTGCGCTATAGAGGCAAAAACTCTCTGCCACCTAGAAAGGGCGGATTTTTATCAAACTTCAACCTCTTCGGTGTAATGCTCACCACTGTCGTGTTCCGTATATAGTAGTTATTACATTGTGCGAATCACGACACAGTACAGAATATTCCAGTAGCGCATACTGTTAAAAACAGGTGGCAGATTGCTCCAAAGCAGGTTGCAAGCATCATTACTTCTGTCTAATCTATTCCATGCTATAATGGCTTATTCGCCATTGTAGCATGGCTCAAGATTGTTTACATATAATCACCAGCAACATCTATAGACGCATTAATGGTAATAAGCGGTGGTTGTCTCTTTACCGCCAAGTGAGCCGCCGATTAAAAAAACAATAGCTGATGTGTACCTAGCAGTTCAGACACAATGATGTCGGCTTTTGGTGAAAGGTTGATTTGCCTCATGTCTCCCGGAACAACCATCACATCACTGTCCCGCCAAACTTCTCGAACTTGTGCTGCCAACACAACCACAGCGCATGGGTTCTTCTCAACTGCTATAACCTTAAAATAATCATTTCAGTTGACGATTTTTTTAGTTTATGGCTTGGACGTTAGCAAACTGCCATTAGTCAAGTTCATGTTTCTGTAAAGTTACCCGAATTAGTAAAATTGGACTTACATTCTTCAAAAATCAATCATAGGTCATCATAGAAAGTCATGACAGGTTCTTTAGTAACACGGTGGTTTTCTTATTTTTTTTTTGTGTATCGGAAATCCCTCCAGTCATACGGAGAAAAAAAAAGCAGAAAATAACATTAAAAGAAAAAAGGATATTGGGTACACGATATAAATAAAGTGCGAAGTCTTGCCAATGGCGGCGCATTCGGTAATCGGCAGGTAAGACGCGGGAAGGGACAGCGGCAGGGCCGGGAGGGGACAGTGCCAGGGGCGGGAGGGGACAGCAGCAGGGGCAGAGGGGACAGCGGCAGGGGCGGGACGAGACAACAGCAGGGGGCATAATAACTATGTCATGACCGGTCCGGATGGTAGTCTTACAAAAAAAAACATAGAATATATGACATATGCTACACTGATAAAATCACTATTTTCTGACACAACCTTACTTACCTTCACTTTACTATTAGTGATATCTGCTGCATTAAGAGAAGCTCTGACCAAAGGGCCACGTCCGGCTCCAAGAACCATTATAGTGAATGGCTTATCTGTATTGTCACCTCCTCCATCTTCTTTACTTTTGACATTTGTTCCAATAACATAAGATTTGTCAGTCTGAAAGATAATTTGGTTACAGTATTACAAATTTTTACATCCATACATACATATCTTCACGCCAAGTTCCTTACGAAGTAGGCAGAGTATCGACTGCCAAACTGCCTGCCTAGTTTAGTCCACATTCATTACCCTTTTCATCCAAACATGCCAGTTTCGGAGGCTTGACACCACATTTGAGAGCCACCACACCGCCCATTGAGTAGCACAAATTAAGTAAGGTGATAGTTGCAATTTCATTTGGTAGGTAAATAATAATTCTTATCTATTTATCTAAACTTAGCTATCAATCGTCAGTAATAGATCATGTATCGATATTGGTACTCTACTTTTTCTGGACAGCCTTATAATGTCAAAACGGCAGCCATATTTAGTAGCCGACGGCAGGCTTTTTTCGTAGGTATTTCATGTCTTTATACTTAGAGGTCTATGGGCTAATTTCGTACTTAGCCGTCTCTATTATCTTATTAATAGAAATAGTAAAATGTCACTTACATAAAAATAGTATTACTATTTGCCAATAGATGTCAGGAAGAGTCATATTTTCAGTTTAAACACGAATAAAATGATATTTTCTAAAAATGATTCCTAGCTAGATTGATTCATCGCCCCCCAAACCCCCTACATACTAAATTTCATGAAAATCGTTGGAGCCAATTCCGAGATTCCAATTATATATATATATATATATATACACAAGAATTGCTCATTTAAAGGTATAAGATGTATTTGATTTGTTTTTACTGTTGATTGGATTTACAATATACTCACATTATTTTTATTTTCAGCTTTTTGTGCTTGTAAGTCAAGAAGAGCTTTAGCTATGGCTTTTTGGTATTGATCATATTTGACCGGATCTTTTTCAAACACATTGTATGTATAGGTGTCCAAGTTGTCTGCTAACGGTTGCAGGGGCGTTTGGAGGTAATCTTCCCATCTGTAACAAAACTTATTTTTGTATATCTCATTGGCAAATCAACAATCCTAGCCATGTAGTCAAGAGCCAAGATCCATATTACATCAAATCATCTTTTAAAAGAAAACATCCGCATCGAAATCAATCCATCCGTTCAAAAGTTATGATGCCACTGACATTCATACTCACATGAGATACGTCAAACTTACAACATACTTCTATTTCAGTTGAGGTATAAAAATCACATTTTGTAAACATGGTGCTAATTGGACTTAAATGGTCATACATAACAAAAGCCTTTTTTGGGTCAGGTGTTACTATATGAAAGCAAATTATATAAATGTTGGGAAAGAATTAAAAAAACAGAGTTAAAAAAACGAATTATAGAGCTGTGTCCATAACTTAAACATATTGTAAACACAAGAACTAAGATACCTTAGCCACTTGGATGGTTGGATGAACATAACATCACATCCAGCTCTTTTTATTGAAATGACAAAGCCACAAATACAAGGGTACCGGTCAGCATAAAGTACCGAGTCAAGTATTTAAGATCTTTGGTCTCTCCCCGAGGCCTTCAGCAATGTCAAAACGTTTTTGGGTTCCTGGAGGAGCTGTGTTGGCAAGATGGAGCTAATCCAAACCCTGGATGCAAAATAGACAACATTTTTTTGTCAAGTTGTCAATTTTTTTGTCAACCTGCCCACTAATGTAGGTGCAGCTTTTTTTTTTGAATGACTAACTTGTTGCTAATCTTGCGATTTTTTGCAACTTCACCGAACTTTAAGTGCAGCTGTAATGTTACACTTACCCTCTAGCATAACTCAGCATAGGGTCATCTGCAACATGTGGTCGTCTTTTCCATAATCTATGAAGATATTGCAGATAATATTCAACATTTGATCTTCGGGCACCACTGACTATAACTTGAGCATCATGTTCCACCATGCTTACCACTAAATGCTGGTGGGCTCGAGACAAAACTGGATATCTGTAATATAATTCAAAATGTTTTATATATTTTATATACAGCCAGTAAACTTGCACACTTGGCCTAACGTCTCTGCCACAAGACTGCATTGTACCTGTAACATCAGTTGTAGCTATAGGCCATGGTTGCCTCTTACCATCAGGTGATATGCTTGTTTGTTGACCTCTCGAATAAAAAAAAAACATAGATGTTATATCTATGTGAGTACCAATTTTTTTAATTTTCAATGGTGGTGAAATATAATTAAAGGACACATATTACTTCTCTAAATACTTTCCTTTCTGTTTATACAAAGGGATAATTATGTAGGTTAAGCGATTTCTAACTTGGGGTTAAGATGAGATACAAAATTCTGATTTATTTTATTTTATAGCTCTTTCCTTGTTTACTAATATAATAACATAATAACAATAATATGCTACTAATTATGAATGAATATAAATACCATAACATTATAGCAAATATATTCTTACCCTTTTTTATTATTATGGAATATTGAAGTAGGGACAATAATAGCTTTGACTGGTTCTCCTAGCCATCTCTTTATTAATTCATGAGACGGCAGATCTGCTGATATTGTTAACACAACTCCCACTCTTTTGTCCCAATTCATTCTTTCATGGAACTTTGACCACCAGTGCCACGTCTCATCCCATGCCTCGTCAGAATCTTCACTGGCATTTTCAGTATTTTTCATAAAAACTCTTTGACAAAACATTGGTACACAAGCCCATACAAGTGTAGGGTTGTGGCTGAAATAAATAAAAACTGAAATATCTGATATGCAAAAAACATTAACAATTTTTGAACTAACTCAATTTCATTTTCAAGAAAAATTGTATAATCAAGATATTGGGCTTTTTAATTACTGCAAAATGTTGCCTATTCTTGGATTGCAAATTAAATACATATGGATTAAGGTAACTATTATAAAGAAAACCTCAAGAAATTGATAAATCACCTGTATATACTTGGGCAGTTGCAAAAAAAAAAAAGCATTACACATAAATTAAATATTTATGATGAAAGGGTAACAATCAATTCTTTGCTTAATTAATGTTCAGCCAAGAGATGTACCTAATTTACATAATAAAAATATTTCTAATAATGATTATATGAATTAAAATAGTACCATGGAGCATTACAAGCAATTTCTCTTATGATGTAACAGTAATTATTTATTTTGCAGAAATAAATTTTTGGATAAATTAATATTTAAATAAATGTATACCTATGTGCACAGCAAAGAAAGCAGCATTTGATAGTAACCATATTCTAATCGTAAATTATTGTATATCTTTTGTTGGAGTTAAAAGAATTGATAAGAAACGGATTGAAGGTCTTAGAAAACAAGCAAAAATAAATTATGTCACGGTAAAAATATAACTTGAAATTGAGTTGGATAAGATGTATAAGAGAAAAATGCCAGTCTGGTATCCTGGATTAGAATATTAGAAATAGAAAAAGGAGACAGAAATTCAAGAAATGGGTGGTTGGAGGAAGCCTTTGCCAATAGGCACACAGACTTCGAAAGTTAATAATATCCAGTGTTGTTAAAATAAAAAAGAATGACCAAGTAATACAATGAGATTTAATATTATGATTTATGAGAACTGTGTTCTCATAAATGTAAACTAAAATTTTATAGTAATAATAATAATATTAAAATAATCATTTATAGCATATAAAAAGTTTAAGAAAGTGATGATAAATTAAGTCATTTTCACTATCAATCAAGTGTAGTGTATAAAATAATAACATAATTTACCTGAAAAAATTTTAATTAATCAAGTTATGTGGGTACTGACAAAGTAGTAAGTGTTTGAGAACTGTCGAAATAAAAGGCCATTTATTTATTGATATTTATGTAAATTAAACAATAGCTTTTATTTAAGAAAAATTAAATTAAAGAACACTGAGGAAAACGAAATTAGGAAGGATACCTATATAACTTTCTTAATAAATAATTAGTGTGAAGAGTTCTCCTACCTCCTGCAAGGTTATATCTGAATTATCACTTTTACACTTACCTAGTCTCGAAGTACGTATGCATAATCCTGGCTAAATTATGACTACTTCTGGAATGTAAATTGAACATTATAGCCGGAAGACTAAGACCACGGCAGTATAATAGTTCTTCATTCAAACAATCTTCATGTCGCAGCCTCACAACTGATGAAGGTGAATCCACGTCTAGATATGGGGATATTTTCCCGACGATTCTACTAGTCCAGTCTTGAGGACATAGAATCATATCCGATCTAGTAAACCCTCCAACAGTATTGCCGGTCGGCAACAACGGACGACGGAAGCGTGGATGAATTATCGGTGTAACAATAAACGTATAATTATAATGTAAAGATTCCGTGAGACATGCCTGTAAATCCGGAGTTATAATGTACTCTAAACCACATGATATATCTTGTTGAGTCATTTTATAATTAAATAAAACTTTAAAAATTCACGTTTAAACTCTGTTCCCTTCAATCCTTATAATATAGTCTATGCTTTTATTTTTTTTTTTAATTTTGTCCCAGTCGGGGAAAGGCAAAGGATCTGTGTCCATACAGCCACGTCTTCCGTATTAATAAATCTTTTTCTTGTTATAAATTTTCAATTTATGTCTTCCGTATTAGTTCTTTATTTCAGTCATTAGTCACTATTTACACAGTCTTGTCTGGGTCTTGAGCGGTGGTTTCGTTACACAAGCTCGTTTACGAGATTTGGCGGCAGCGAGGAAATTCACGATACACTAATTTCTTCATGATTATTTCATTAGTGCACTTTCACTGAACAAAATCAAACTAATTCCCACCTAAATTAACCAATTTTACTCATATTTTACACTAAACTCAATAATTGTGAAAAAAATACGACCATCTTCATTCACGATGGCGCCAAAACTCTAGTCTATGCTTATAATCACAGCACCGATAGATAATACAAAGAGTAAAGTAATAATAGGGAAAAAGAGCGCCCTCTTTCGCGAAATTTATGCATATTCAAATTGAAATGCCATCTACATTTTATCTCCAGAAACTTTTGTACTCGTGTATATGTATATATAATATACATATATAGCTATATACCGATTTGCAAGAACCAGCTTAGTTGATTTTCGAGTTAAGTACTACTTAGCGTTAGAAGGGTAATATATTAAGTTATTGAACCCTTTTATCAGTCAATAAAATGAAGTACTTAGGTAAAATTCAAATCACAAGTATAAAGGCTAATAAAGTATGATTTTTCTACTGTTATTATTATTAACTTACTTATTTGTGTTTCTGTTTCTCATCTTTTTCCATTTCAGTGGAACAAAATAATACAATAAAATAAAAATAACGGAGAGGGAGGGGGAGAGAGAAACTGATTTGTCAAATGTAAGTAACGTTTGTAAAAGAACATGAGTCGAAATTCACTAAAATCAAGGATAGGCTAATGAAACTAAATACGTGTTTTTAATTTTTATTTTTATAGTGCTTATGTTTATCATAATATTTTTGGGCTTCCATCTTTATTTCATCCTCTCCAGTGTAAGTAACCTTACCGCTTAATATTCTATTAATTGTTCGACACCAGCTATATACATGTATAATTAAATTTACTGCAATATTTGTAAAATATTTTTTTAAACTATCTTTATGTGCCGAACAATTAAAAGGATATTCAACAAAAACATCAATGAAGGAGAGGATATTTTTTTTAATGTTATAGTTATTAAACTTTTTCTTTAAAAACGTTGACGTAATTTCTTGAATTGTGTGAAAACAGCTTTCTAATTGATTATTTGGATAGCATAACCATTTTTTGTTTGAATATTATTATGCTCTTATAAATTGATTATTTATATTGCACTCGATGTTACATTCTAACACTGAATTTTTACACTCCGCACAACCTTTTATAATATTCTTCAGGTATTTCCTCAAGACCCAGCCACATACGTAATTTTTTTGACCCGCATCATTGTCATTCGAAACATTAAGTATTTCTTTGTCAAAAATAATTGTATTAACGTCCTCTGACGAATCGCTAGCTAATTTGGGCTTTTCTGTCAAAAAGAAACTATAGCTTTGCAAGCATTCGTTAATATCCTTTTCACAATTAGAATTTTTTGAATGTGTTGTATTGAAATTATTTAGCAATAGTGCCTTGTATGCCCCTTCAAAGGAAATAGTGTTTGGGGCGTTATTTCTTACACCATAACTTCTGATGTTGCCAAAAAAGTTTTCGACTGGGTCTTGGTTTAGATTTCTTGTTAGTAAACAATCAAATCTGTACCGATTTGTTAAAGTCTTCCAAAGGGCTTCCATCCCCTCTATTGTTTTTATGAGGTTTCTCACAGAAGGGCCAGATGCCTCAACTAGCCGCACTTTCGTTCCTATATTTTTTTTTGGATCAACTTTACTGTGCTTAAAATTACTTTGGCTTTTTTCCACAAATCGTGGTGAGGAGAGTTCCTTCTGATAGGCCCCTTATAAATTTTGCCATTTGGAATGTGCAGAGTGTTTACATTGAGTGAGTCGAATACCTTATCTAACAATAAAACTATATCAATTAATTGACGAAATTCAATAGGTAAATCTCCCCTAGCAGTTAAATGCTCAGTTACAACGGCGACACTGTGGCTAAAAATCTATGTCGCCGATTTAACTCGCATTTTATTCATTTTTGCGGGATTAACATGCTCTTCAGTTAATTTATCCAGCAAGCGTAGTTCACCGTAGGACTTGTCAGCGGCATACACTTGCTTAAAATATTCCCATTTCACTATTTTTGTTTCATTATTTACTATATATCTTAAATCTTTGCTTAACAAATTATTTCTAATGCCTTTAATTAAATGAGGCGCATCGTATAAAGGTATAATTTCATGTCCATTTACTGCAAACAGTTCATGCCGCCACTCTTTTCCTGCTT
>NJDC01003082.1:117235-129664 GCA_002245475.1 Calephelis virginiensis
TTTAATTTTTTCAAAGACTATGGAATTAATGCCAGGGCAAATTACAATTCGACTAAGCAATCGTTTCATTGCTTTAACTGATGGCAATGTAAAGTATTTACATAAAAGGCCATACGCTTTCGGACTTTTTTTGTAAAGCGACAAGGATAGAATTTTTTCATCAATACTGTATCTCCTCCCTTTCTTACTTTTTGATGTTTGAAGTTGCATTTGCATAAAAAGTTGCGCTGGTTTCATTATATTCCTTGTTATTTGTTGAAAAGAAACATCAGTAGATAATTTTTTTGCATTTGCGAGCCGCATCTTGAATGTTTTTGCTTTTTTGCGCAAGCGACATATTTCAGTTCTTCATAAAATTCAAAATGTAAATATGATTGTGAGACAGACCATGACTGTCTAGTCAAAAATTACATAAAATTTTTATTGCAAATGAATATTGTTTCTAGATAGGTAGTTTACGAATGAATAAGATGTACAAGGCATTTGATATTTGGCTTAGGCTAGGTCCCAACAAAATAACCAACAACATTTTATGATTATTTCAATTCAATAGTTGTAGTCTGGCTGGGACTTTCAGTTTGTAAATGTTAATGGTATGAAATATAACAACTGACAACTATTTAAAGGTATTAACTGTAAAGACATACTCAACGCCAACCTGCAGATTTTTTTAAGCTTATAGAAGATATTTACATGAAGCAGAAACCTTGTTAAACTCAATGTAGTTTTTCATGCTAAGACTCTGAGAGTACTTGTTTTCAGCTGCTTTTCGATGCCGAAATGCAACCATACACTCAGAGTCCCACCAGGGATGAGATGTGATTTTTTGTTGACCGGAATTTTGTATCGCGATATGTGTATCTACATACACTACTAACAAGGAAGACATATGCTCTTTGGGGACTTATATGGAGATATAAGTAGTATTGTAAATTATAATTGCAACTACATTTATATTTGGACTATGGGTAGGGATATTGATTTATTGCCGTCGTCTCTGTCGTCATTTTTGAAGATATAACAGTAAAACTTTGTATTCAGACACTTAATGAGGAACGAAAGAACATAGGCCACTTTTTATAGCGAAAATTAGGGGAGGAAATTGGGGTAAAAACAGGTGATGAATGTTCATATGGAAAATCATCATTTTTGAAGATATAACAGTGAAACTTTGTATTTACACTTAATGAGGACCGAAAGAGCGTAGGCTCTGATAATTTAATTACAAGTATGGTTATCAACCTTATTATAAAAGATTATAGACATGGAAACGTGCAAAACCACGTCACCGCTAAATGTGTTTAGTATAAAAAAATTAATTTTCCAAATTTTTCGTTTAATAAAATAAACCGAAACTCGCCTTTTATGACTGAGTTGGTATGAAAGCAGTCTATATTTTTTTGTAAGAGCTCGGAACCAAATTCTATACTATCTATTCTAATGTTTAAAAGCTGAAGAGTTTAATTGTTTGTTTGCTTGAACTTTCAGTGTTAGAAAGTTCATTTATTGAAGATCACGTTAAGATCAATAGGAACGGAGCACCAATGATAAATGTTTTAAAATCGGGGGATTTTTTCCTATTGAGAGCGTGCGCTCCGTTAACGGTGAAAGTTTCGTAAAAATCATATATGAAAGAATTTTTCCCCTTTAAAAGTCCGAAAAAAAGTCCGTAACAGCACATTTCTATCTTTTAAGGTTAGCTCACTATAACCTTTTTTATGCTAACCAAATTTGTTTCAAAATAATTCATTATTTGCGAAGGTTATTTTATAAACACGATCCTTATCAAAAATTAAGTCATTCATCACAAGTATTTAATTTAAAACAAAATTGCATTTCACATCACTCGATTTAAATGACTATCTTAGGAGATATCGCAGTTTTAAAATAACACTATCAAAGAGAATATAATCACTACGTTAACACTATAGTTTAAAGACCGCGTGACACAGACGCGTGGTATGCGCGTGGTTGACTCCTTATGGAACGGTTGTGCTCAGTGCACTACTTTCTAAATTCATTCTTTCCAGAACGTCATCGTTTTAATTTAACTAACTTTTTAGATGACATTTATTTTATTTATTTTAAAATAGATTAAAGTTTGAAGAAGGACGTAGGCCGTTTTTCATCTTAAAATTTCAACGGGTAGCTTTGGAGATCTGTAATCTACCCGTATCTGCCCGTTTGTTATTGTTACAGTAACTATTAACATTCATAGATTCATCTCTTCACGCCAAGACTATTACGGGGTATTATGTAAATGCATCGCTATCGCATCGCTGTCTCATCGCTATCGCATCGCTGTCGCATCGCTGTCGCATCGCTGTCGCATCGCTATCGCATCGCTGTTACATCGCTATCGCATCGCTATCGCATCGCTGTCGCATCGCTGTCGCATCGCTGTCACATCGCTATCGAATCGCAATCGAATAGCTATCGCTATGGCATCGCTGTCGCATCGCTATCGCATCGCTATCACATTGCTGTCGCATCGCTATTGCAAAGGCTTATTTAACATCAGAGTAAGATAAGTTTTCCGTGTTATTACCACACCATCTCTGAGCATCGATCAAGTTTATATGAAAAAGAAAGTGTGCGACACCACATCCAGTTCAGAAAATACCATGTTCACGTGAACGTGTTAAGTACTTTTATAGTATCTTAGGAGTCCTCATTTAAGATGCATATAAAACTCTGTAAGTACTATTGTTCTGTGATTTGATGCATATATAAAGCAAAGAATATACAAATATCTACTGATATTTTCTTGGGATGGGTATCAATAGACATCTCATTCCCCGTAGAAAGAGAAGGATATGCCTTTGCTAAAGGACGTGAGTTAGTTGTGATGAACATTATTTTAAAGTGATTTTGACACATAAACACACGAGAAAGTCGTTTTGAAGTAAAGCACTTTAAATCATAAAGATTTGTATACTTTAGCCAATTATTAAGCCTTTTCTTGTTATAAATAAATCAATCAAATTAATAATGTCAGGTGGCCAATAGTTCAATTTTGTTCAGTTAAAGTGCCAAAGTAAAATATTTGTCAATAAATTAGTGTATTTCTTCGTTGCCGCCAAATGTCACTTAATATGTTTGAGTATCGAGGCCACCACTTTACTCAAGACATGACTTTGTACAATGACTTATGATTATTTTAAAAATAATTTATTGCATGGGCTAAAGATCTTTGCCGGCCCATGAAAGGGGCAAATTAACCTGAAAAAAATGAGTCACCATGGTGTCTTGTTCAAAATGGCGCTACAGCCAACGTTTCATTACATGTAGATTTTCTGGAGTGATTGAATGGTCAACTGTCAAGATGGTCAATTTGTAGTCAATGGCCATTGTCCAGTTCACAATTGACAGCTGAAAGGTAAAGATAAAGAAAAATAAAGGTTTTTTGGTGCCATTGTGAATGAAGATGGTAGTATGGTTTTCTTAATTATTGAATTTCGTGTTTATAGTGAGTGAAATTAGTCAATTTTGGTGGCATTTTTAACAATTTTGTTCAGTGAAAGTGCACAAACGAAATAATCATGAAGAAAGAAGTGTATTGTGTATAACCTCGCTGCTGCCAAATGTCACTAGATGAGCTTGAATAACGAAGCCACCGCTTTACTCACCCTGACATGACTTTGTATATAGTGACTTATGACTGTTAAAAAAAATTCGTAAGACATGGCAGCATGGCTTAAAAGTAGTCTTAGCCGCGCGCAGAAAGAGGAATATTAACTAATAATAGAGAAAAAAAAGTTTCATTCATGTGTCAATCAGGGTCATTGTTCAAAATGGCGCTACGACCAACGTTTCGTTATACGTAGATTTAAAGCGTGCCCAGCATAGAATAATTATAGTACTCCGACCAAAACTCCTACCACAGACTGTGTCACAGACTTTTACGCAGACCACAGACTACTTGCACAGACTACTGAGTGTATAGTTCTCTTAGTAGTCTGTGGACTACTGGCTGTTACTGACTACTGACTAGTAAGAGAACTTTACGTTTAGGGCTTATTTTGTAACTTAGTTGACCACTCAAATTTGATGTACACTCATATTTGCTGCCCACCGAAAAATCCACTGATATGGTATTACGCAGCTAAATGCAACTTTCATATAAAAATAAGTTTGCTATGTTTTTTATTCGCTCAAATCATGTGACACTAGTTGCCTTATATCTGAATGCCTTTAGACTTACTATCAAATTATACGAATTATACTTTTTCAAGTAAACTTCATACAAAATTCGGGTTTGCTATGTATCTATGGAAGTCCCGCCTCTTATTACGTAGGTAGTATTTATATACTCTTTGGTCACTGTCGCCTGTTAGAATGAAGGTCGCCGATCGGCTAGTGAAGCCCCAAAGTATCGAGTTCATAAAAAGTATCGATACCTACTCACTATTGTAATAAATAATATTGAGTACTAAAATAGTTGGCATCTATACATACAAAGTGGAGATGACAATAGGATTATTAAATTAAACTTTGTGTTCCTAATATCGGTCCCAGTCCGCATAAAAAATTCATTCAAATATATCCAGTGGTTAAGTCACAGGAAATTAATTTTCATTTTTAACATTTTCCACATGCTGTTCTTGTTACTAAGCTATCACGGACAGGTTAAGGACCACCGCATCGGTAAAGATAAATCACATGTTGCCAGCTCGCCTTTTTAAGAGACAAGAACATGTGCACTTAAATTAGTTTATAAATTTATTTGCAGATGTAATTTTTTGCATAATAAACTTTATGTCGTAGCGGTAAGAGTCATAAAGCACGGCAGAATAGTAGAAAACCTGCGGAAATAATGTTATTCTTTCAATTACGCACGTTTCTAGCAATCCAAAATTGAGTATGTGCGAAAGGGACCAATCTAGGTTCCTTTGTTTTTATTTCACTTTCTTGTCGAATCCTGCGCCTATTTATTTAAGTAGGTCAGTTGGTCAGGGTGTCACCGCAATCCTGTAACGTCGCAAGTGCTAATGCTAATTCTGAAGCGCACGCGTTTCGATTTCGCCGCGTTTGTAGTGTCGGTCGGCGCAAAGCAAAGTGCCGCCATTGTTTATGTTTGTAAAAAGGTATTAACTGTGTTAAATAGGACGCTTTGTTTTATGGTGATAAGGACACGATATTTAGAATAGGTACTTAGTAACATTTTTACGTGAATTGTGTGAGTTTAGACGCTCGTTTTTGTTATTAATTATTATAATGCCTCGTTACAATTATACAGCTTCGGAGTACACCGATATGATTTTAATTTATGGGGAATCTCGCGGAAACGCAGCTTTAGCACTGCGGACATACAGAGAGAGGTATGGAAACACCCGTGTGTGTCCTACTAATAGCCGCACTATTGTTCAAGCTGTCCAGAGAATACGGGAGAATCAACCGTTAATCCCACATTCAGATAGTGGAGGACCACGAAGACATAACCTTTATGAACAAATTTTTAATTATTTTCACGCAACCCAACATGTAGCCTGCGTAGGGCAGGTCACCATTTTCTTGTAAATCATAAAATTATTCATCAAGTTTTAAAACGAGAGAAACTGATACCTTTCAAGTATAGGAAAGTGCAGGCGTTGTTACCTAGGGATAAGCCTGTAAGAGAGGCCATCTGCGATTGGATTTTAAGAGAAAATCCTGTACAATGTATTATGTGATGTGGACTGACGAAATTACATTTACAAGAAATGGTTTATGGAATCGACAAAATCTTTGTCACTGGTGTGATATCAATCCATGTTTAACTCGGGAGACCTCGCACCAGTAACGATTTTCTGTTAATGTGTGGGCTAGCATACATAGAAATACCATAATTGGGCCGGTTTTTATTGATGGTAATTTAAATGCCCAAAAATTTCTAGAGCTTTTAAATGGACCCGTCTCGGAGTACACGGACGAGCTCTCGTTGGACGTATATAGCCGAATGTGGTACCAATTGGATGGAGCACCTGCTCATTCAGTGGTGTCTGCCAGAAAGCGTTTGTCTCAAATGTTTGGACAGCAGTGGATTGACCGTCATGGACCACCGCGATGGCCTGCGAGGTCATTGGACCTCACGCCATTAGATTTTTTCTTGTGGGGATATGTTAAAAATGAGGTTTATTCTACAGAAGTTGATTCTGTAGATTATTTAAAAAAACAGAATAACCAGATCTTTTGACAAATTAAAGATTATGACCAATAATGGCGACCTTTTATCATGAGTGAGAAATAACATTATAAGACGATGTCATTTATGTGTTCGAGTCCATGGCGGACATATTGAAAATCTTAAAATTTAATATGAAACTAAGTGATTTAACCTAGTGAGTGTTATTAATAATTTCATAAAAAAATTCTCGAGAACTGTGTTTATTTGGTATGGTTGTTTTGTTCAGCATGAATAGCGCCAAAACATAACGACGCATCGGTAATGTAGGTACCTACTCGCACCGCGCTGTTGCCGCTTCTATCTTCGTACTCACAGGTTAGTGACCCGATAACTACAAATGATGTTCTATTTCATTACCATTTTTATGCTATTTAGTTTGTTCGAAAAATATTGTTTTTTAATTTCGTTGTCAGGATTTATTTGATAGTGACAAAGTATTCCTATGAACTGTTGTTGCCTGTATTTTCATTTAATGTCGTATTGTTTTCTCCACGCTGTATAATAAATCTGTCGAAGGGTCAATTCTGTACATTGAAAATATTGAAAAAATAAATAGCAGGGCTCTTACTGGATCGACACCAATCCCAAATATGTGATTAAAAAAATGTTTGTCCGTCTGTCTGTATGTTCAGGCATCACGTGAAAAATAACGGTTCGATTTCGATGAAACTTGGTATAATTATACCTTTTTATCCTGGGCATAAAATGGGATACTTTTTATCCTGTAAAAATAAGTAGAAAAAAATAAATCTTAATTTTTCAGTTTTAGAGCGACATCCGCGCGGACGGAGTCGTGGGCGGAAGCTAGTCGTAACTAAAGTATCGACACTACTCCGGTATCGATACTGTTTGCGGATCACTACATCACTACTCACTAGCTGCAGCACTATCATTTTGTTTTCATTTTTTTACAAAATTTACAAAATAATGTTTTGGATTAGTATGCGTTTTGGAAACCGTCGTAATATTGTTTTGGGTAATAAAATACCTGTGTCAACCTGTGTTTAATACCTTAGTGATAAGTTGGCTGTTAGAAGCTTAAAGTGCAAAAAATTTATTACTCTATCAAGGAATTGTACATTTAAATACCTTCTTTTTTAAAAAGAGCTCTGAAACAAGAGCAAAACGAATACAACATTAAGTAAAGATAAAAAATTGTAATTTATAACGTAGTTAAATTTGTCCGGTATAAATCCAAACTTCTAAATTTGCTGGAGTCAAATTTAAAAAAACAAGAAGCATCTATGTAAAATGTCTGATGGAGCAAAAATTTTGGAAGATCCTCCCGTTAATAATGACTTGAAAATTAGTTGTCCGATTGAAATTAAGATAGAGCCTGAGGATGAAAGTTATGAAAACCAAGAGGAAATTAATGTTGAATTAATAGAAGTTGAAATTATATTTCCAAACGGTAAATTCAATTCTATGCTTAGCATAAATAGCAGATATTAGACTATATTTAATACATAGAAAAATGTTTGTCATACTTGGAAATAGAATCTAAGCCTAAGGGATTGTCAACACATATTATAATCTGTCAATGAATTAGCTATAATTTATTAGTTTTAATTAACATAAATTGGATTCTATCATACATCCAAATCAGTTTAAAAGAAACCTGTTTTATTCTTTTTTTTATGTAAGAGATCAGTGAACAAGCACATGGGAATCCTGAAAGTAAAATACAACCGTGGCCTATAGACAACATAGGTATTATGGGTGCGTTGCTGTCCTGTGACTGGGATGTTAGGCCAATTGAGCAAGTATACAGGCTACCTGGGCAAGTGGCTGCACAGCACTTTCCCACCTGTAGTCTTGTTGCTGATGACCTATTTTACCTATGCTTGCCTCTTTGAGTTGCTTGACAGGCAGGCAGATAGACTATCCTATTCAGCATACCTGGACAGGAAAACATAACAATCTTATTTTTTTAATGCAGATTGTAATTTAAACTTAAGTTATGAGCCTATTCTTTTTTTATAAAATGAAGAACAAGTTATAGGAATGATTTGAATTTAAATTATGATTAGTAATTAATATTTTATTGTTGTGTAATGTAATTAAAAATTTGTTTCTCTTCACACAGAATAATCTATTTTTTGCTGTCTGAAACTGTAAACAATATTACTGTTATTATTATTATTTATAATGTCATGTATGAATATCTAGCTTCAAATATACTTAAGTTATAATAAGTTTTTTTAGCAAGTTTGGGTTTGGTTCTTTGGCAAGGAAATGCATTAATATTTTTGAGTATATTCATAAGGTTTTTTTGTTTTTCAGGACAGATACATTTGCCTACTAAATTAGAACAATTTAACGGAAATGGTAAAGTCTCCAGCATTAAATATTCTACACATAGCAGTTCAGAAATATTGAAAACTATTTTTCATAGAAAACCTTACAAATGTAATGTATGTGACAAGGTTTTTCAAAAATTACCACATTTGAAGGAACATAGGATACTACATGTAAAGGAGCGACCATACTGTTGTGACGCTTGTGGAAAATCATATAGAAAACAAAGAGATTTGTCCCGCCATTTAATTACACATAGTGCTGTGAAACCATACACATGTAATGTATGTGATAGAGGGTTTACAGATAAAGGGAATTTCAACCGCCATAAAATTGTTCATATGGAGATAAAACCCATTTTAGAGAGACAATTCTTTTGTGATCTCTGTGGGAAATCATTTACTCGAAGAGGCAGTTTAGCACAACATATGAATAATCATGCTGGTAAAAAACCACATAAGTGTAAATTTTGTGATAGGCAATTTAGTAAGGCATATAATATGCAACAACATAGTTTGATTCACATAAGAGAGAAACATTTCTCATGTAATCTTTGTGACAAAGCGTATAAAAATAAAAGTAATTTATGCCGCCATGAAAACACTCATAAATTGCAGGTGTGAGTCTAGCTTGAGGCATGACCATAGCAGTATTAAGAAGTGAAGTACTGAATAAAAAATGTATGAGAACATGATATGATGTTGTATTCTTGTATAACTTAACAAATGAGAGAGAGAAAATAGAGAAGCTTTAATGAAATTTCCATATATAACGTGATGACTGATGATTTAGTAAAAAATATTGAAATTTATTAAGGAATAAGAGATTTTTAGTACATTTTAAAAGGTTGCTTTTAGGATTGTTAAGCTAAGGCAATGACAATCATAATATATACAATGTTTCAAAAATACATAAAGGACTCTCAGGACAAATTTTAATAGTTTGTTAAAATTTGAGATGCTTTTGGAATGGATTAATAAGTATTTAAAATTTCATGCCTCTGTGGTCTAGCGGTCCAGGTGTTGGATTTGACTTCATGTTGTCCCGGGCTCGATTCCTGGGTCAGACAGCAAAAAAGAAAGCGTGGTTTTTCCAGTTTTCTGATAAAAAATATTGCTTGTGATTTGATATGTGCCCGGTTGGCGATAGGCTAGCCACATATCACATTGTGGGATTAGTGTCTTAGGCTAGTCGTGGGTGCCCTGGTTGTGCCTCTGATATGGGCAAGAGGATGTTTTTTTTAATTGCACAAGAGGGTTTTTTTTGAACAATTGAAAGTAATAATTAGTAAATTGATAATAGCTTACAGAATATAATTTTTTTATCGCCTCTGTGGTCTAGCGGTCCGGGTGTTGGACTTGACTGCATGAGGTCCCGGGTGTGAATCCCGGGTCGGCCAACACAAAGAAAATTGGAATTGAAAATTGGAATTGCAAATTTCCAATTTTCTAATGAAAAAATGTTAGTCGGGATTGGAAATGTGCCCGGTTGGCGATAGGCTTACCACCTATCACATTGTGGGACTTAGTGTCTTCGGCTAGTCATGGGTGCCTTGGTTGTACCTCTGCCAACCTCTTCGGGGATATGGGCGTGAAGATACTACTTTTAATATTTTTCATTTAATTAATAAATTATTTTCATGTTTTCTTATTATTTTTTAGCTATAGACTACCAAACTAATATTAATGTGTAGAGATGTAGGGTGACGGACAGCTGCCTTTAAATAGATCTTTTTTTTTTATGGAAAAAGACAGAAAACCTGAACACAATTCTACTAATGGTAAGAGATAATGGCAGCCTATAGACACCATACATGTTATAGGTGCCTAACTTTGTTATTAAATTACATGCATAACCTTGCAAGTGCACAAAAATGTGTATTTACTTTGTATTTTCTTTTTTTGTGTATAGATATAGATGTTATAGGTACACAAAAACATAGATGTTATAGGTGCCCGAGATGTTAGGCAAATTGTGCAAATCTACTGGCTACCCTACCATCTGGACCACGGAACATGGTGACAGGAACAGGTAAGGTCTGATTTTACTTAGTACTGAAAAATCTTGTATACAAAAACTATGCAAAAACCGCACTAATTAAAATCCGCATCAGCGATTAACGGATCGGCAGCCGCGGCCTATTTTATTAAAATCGGCCGCGTTTTTTGTCATTTGTCTATTTACTAATTACTGTATATTGAGTACATACTGGCAACTCCTGTAAATTGCCCTAATTTCAATAAAATATTGCACATTTTTAAAATTTCCCTATAAATAGAGTCTCGACCAATGAATGAAGACCTTGTTATCAAGTGTGACATGAAACGGTAGGTAGGTAGTCGATAGCTGTATCTAGTAGCACAAAATGTAGACAGGTACAAAAGTCAATCTCATGTATGTTCCTACCCAAGGAGCACAATAGATAGAACTGGCTAGTGGTTGTGCTAAGCTACTAACCCACAAAATGTGTGTAGTGGCACCATAGGTATAGCCTAGTGAGTGACACTCATTGTTATTAATTAATAAATGTGTTCGATTTATCCCATGGATATATCATAAAGCAGAAAAAAAATAACCGCGCTGTTATTTATAGCGCGATAAGCACTTTTGGGAGTTGAAACTTGTTAAAGGCTGGAAATATATCGTTAGTCGTTAGCAGCATTATATAAGTTTTCAGCTATATAGATTCCTTTTTTTGTATGGTCTCTAGCTAACTGTTGGCAACACTTGATTTGACTTTTGAATGAAATATAAGGAAAGAAGAAGAATCTATGTTCAAATTCGTAGATTATTCCTAGGTAGGTACCTACCTATCTAATCACAGAATTAAAAGGAACTAAACACATTTTTATTTCTATGTACTAGATGGCGGTGTTCCCGTTCTAGAGAGTTTGTCACCAGATCTAGAGGAGTTCATGAGTGGTTAGCTGCAAAAAAACATATTTTACATGAAGAAACACTTGAACTGTTTTATGTGTCACTTATGACTTAATATTTTATAAATACCTAGTCTACCGGTTTCACGTATGAAAACATCATCAGGGCTAAAACTACCAAGCAATATTTTTGATTTGAAAAAAAAACTAAACTAAGTGATAGGTACGTAAAATGTTTCTTCATTTAAAAATATAAATATTTGGAAATTTCTACTTGACTAATGGTAAAATACTAACGCGAAGGGCAAAACCTAAGAAAAGAAAGATACTACTGAGACGTTTGGCGCCATCGTGAATAAAGATGGTCGTATTTTTTTCACAATTATTGAATTTAGTGTAAATGATGAGTAAAATTAGTTAATTTAGGTGGGAATTAGTTTAATTTTGTTCAGTAAAAGTGCACAAATCAAATGACATAATCATGAATAAATTATTAGTGTATCGTGAATTTCCTCGCTGCCGCCAAATCTCACAAAGTGATCTTGTGTAAATTGACCACCGCTTTTCTCAAGACCCTGACATGACTTTGTAAATAGTGACTAATGACTGTACAAGAATTAATACGGAAGACGTGGTAGCATGGCCTAAAGGTCTTAGCCGGCCCCAGAAAGGGGCAAATTAACTTTAACTTAAAGAGGAATTTTGGCGCCATCGTGAATGAAGATGGTCGTAATTTTTTCACAATCATTGAGTTTAGTGTAAAATATGAGTAAAATTGGTTAATTTAGGTGGAAATTAGTTTGATTTTGTTCAGTGAAAGTGCACTAATGAAATAATCATGAAGAAAATAGTGTATCGTGAATTTCCTCGCTGCCGCCAAATCTCATAAACGAGCTTGTGTAACGAAACCACCGTTTTACTCAAGACCCAGACAAGACTGTGTAAATAGTGACTAATGACTGAAATAAAGAATTAATACGGAAGACATACATTGAAAATATATAACAAGAAAAAGATTTATTAATACGGAAGACGTGGCTGTATGGACTCAGATCCTTTGCCTTTCCCCGACTGGGATAAAATTAAACA
>NJDC01003082.1:149805-165429 GCA_002245475.1 Calephelis virginiensis
AACCTTTGATATTAAATACTTTTTTCTATTTATTTATTATTTTATTTACAGCTATTTAAAGCATAATAATCGGACCAAATTATGCAAATAATAGTTACTGAGAAATCAATTGGGTTTTATATTTGAATGTACATAACCGGTTATTGTTCTACACTATCTTGCATGTCCCTAATTAGTTGACCATGACTGTATGTCTCATCCCTAACCCTACATATCTATTTATAAATATGACGTCTTGTCATTGCAAGGACCAATAAGAAAGCAGTTCCGCGCTTCCCCGCACCTCAGCTATTTGCCAGAACTGTTTCAAAGCAAAATTATAAAGAATAGGCGTCTATTGGGATGTATGGTCGATGAACTTGTTATTAGTCATTACTGGTGGAATTATATCTAGGTCATCGCGAGACAGTTTCGGCCCGCGTGTGATCTCGATGAATATCAAACACTCACCCGCAAATGGCAATATTTTTTAAATTTTAAATGAAGACAACGCAAACACATGTTTCTCCTGAGTGTAAGAGACAACCCTGGACTTTAGACACCATATATGTTATAGCTACGTCGCTGTTCTGTGGCCGAACGTTGGACTTATTGAGCAAGTTTACCGGCTACCTTACCCTCCGGGCTGAATCATGATATTGTCATAGTGGCGACGGGTCCTAGACAGCCAACACACAGCACAGTACTCTACCACAAGTGGTCTAATTATTAATTACCGATTTAGATCTTTACAAGACAAAGAGACAGATGGTCTATTCTACAGAGAGAACCGTAGCCGATGCCCTCTAAATTCCAAAAGCCTCTGATTAAGTTTTCTAGCAACCTGTTTACCAAATTGGAGATAAAAATAAATAAGGTTATCTATACCTAAAAAGTTTGTATCTTTTAATCACAGAAACGCAGTGCTGGTATTAGAGAATCAATTTTATGCAAAGCCTGTTTTTCAGTTGTAACAAAATAGATCGATCGAATTGGTTGGATTTATGTTCTTTTCAATAAAAATCTCTTGAAATCAAATTGATCTTACCCAAAGAAAGAAAATTATGTACTTGCATTACGATTGTAAGACAACAAAGGGAACTAATAGATAAAAAAACACTACTATTAACCAGATACAGTAATAGTTTAATAAACTTCCAGTCCCGAAAACAAGCATTTAAATGTTCATCACACAAATGTCGGCCCCCGTCCAGATTCGAACCTAGCGTCGCGGCTGGTCGCGTGTACGCTAGCCTCTCGACCAACGAGGTGGTCTTTGCAACATGCTTGACTTTAGTTTGCTTTCCTAAAAAACCTGTTCGGTCAAAGGTGTCTAAATTGCGATTTTGTAACAATTCCCTAAGATTTAGATATGAATTTTACAGGACTTTTATGCAATTGCTGTGAATTTCACAGAACTCTTATGCCATTGCTGTGAATTTTACAGGTCTCTTGCAATTGCAAATTGAAAGTCTAAAAACAGAAAATACAAAAATAGAGAAAAACAATGAAAAGTTTCAAATATTTTAATAAAGGTAATTACAAATACTTGCATCATCTTTTTGAACTACGTATAAAATGCTTCTACTAATTATTATTGGGGATCCTTTAGGACAACCTAGTTCTCACTAAAGGATTATTGGGGTTCGACAATATTGTTGTGTTATTGAAATAAATTTTATTTTGTCTGTCTTTTAGTTATTATTACAGAAAATAATTTAAAATAAAATTTATATCAAAATACACTTATTACCCGACTATGATATTTTACATTGAATTAATTAGTAAAATATGAACAACGCCAAGTTGCGCGTACGCACGCGACGACTTTGTTTTATATTTTATACCTCCTCTCTGCACCTTCATGACAGATCAAGTAAACTAAAGCGAACGTGGCATTTTTTTGCTTTCTTCTCTAAGTGACGTTACTGATACTTTTTCTGTAGCTTAGTCTTAAAAAGATAACAAACATATCTTTACTTGATATCAGGGAAGGGACCTAACCAAACGCTTTTACTCATTAGTCAGGGAGTCAGTGGTTATTTTGGAAGTTGGTAGTTTAGAAAGAAAGAAAACGCTTGTTCGCTAGCCACAGAGTTTGTGGTTTTTGATAAGATCTAAATTAGTCGCAGTTCTCTTTAAAACAGAAACAACTTGATCAATCATAGGGAGATGAAGTATTGTGAGTGGTAAGTAATTTCTATCACATAAGAAACACTATAAAATATCCGCTCTTGTATACGCTGTTGTTCGCTCAATGTTGACATAAAAGCAAAGTGAATGAGCTCAATCGTATGCGTTTGTTTGCTTGGTCTGTACCAGGCACTTAAGCGCGTGCACAAAATATTTTTACGTAGTCGGACTCGGCTGGTGATTCTGCTGCGCACTATCTAAACTTATCTATTTAAGAATCATGGTATCTTTTTCAAATGAAACAAAAAACGAGAGATGAAACACTTTACACATGTCAGATTAGTCCAAACATGTATAATCGTGACGTTTTTAATCAACGTTTTCGGAGTAATACATTATACGTCTGTAGAAATGTCGTATACCGACTAATCTGACAGCGCTAAAAGTGTTTTGTCTCTTTCTATTACTTTCGTTGAAAGAAGATGCGAAAACTTAAACTAAGTTTAGTGAGTGCACAACAAAATTACCACCTCTATCAGTGTTTTTAAATTTTAATTACCTTGTTTAAGTTTTAGTTCCAATTGCATACACAGTACAATGTAACTACAGAACAAATTACATAAAAATATAATTTTCTGAAAATTGCACTGTTTAACAGTTAACTATTCTTAAGTTTAATAGACATACAGTTAATCTATAATAATATAATAACTAAAATAATATGAACACATTTCTCTTACCTATTTTAATATTTACGCATACAATTTTTACATTTTTGATTAAATATAGTATTAGCTTATAATTTAATTTGGATAGTAAAAAAATTCGTAACCTTTAAGTTTATGTTCTTTTGTACTATTGAACTACGTTCTATACCAGAGTGTTTACGTTAATATAACATTTATTTACCCTTATTTTCAAAACTAATTATGAATGTTACAACATAACTAACATTTCACACATAGGATAACATTTGTTAAATGAAGTTATTAAGTTATATGTGATGGAAGGTATATTATCATGATTGATACAAAACAACTATAATGAAATCAAAGATACTATTCTGTTTTCGTCGAAAAATAGTAACAAGTTTTTATAGAAGTAAAAAGAATATTTGGGTATAATTAATAGTCACATACATACTTATTATACTTATCACTAATTATTTAGGTATATAAACTTAATACCCAACATATTGAAAGATCATTTAATTGTTCGAGACAGTAATCCCACATCAGCGAATTATGTAAAAATTGGGACACAGTGATCAATTACTATGTGTTAGGTCTAATTATGTAACCAATCGTATGTTTTTGTTTCTTAGGTAACGCAAGTAATAAAAAGCAATTACTAAACAAATATTGCGCTATGTTTGCTATCGCTCTGCTGTAGTAAATTTGAACTTACATAATAACGCTGTCGAAAAGTAATCAAGAAATAGCATCAAGATCAATGGCGAAACTGAATTAAAAATTTTGCTTTTATTAGTTTTTGATGTTAAAGGGGTACATAAGAGACAGTGTAATTTTTAATGTTACACTATTAGCGAGTTTAGTCTATTTAAACATCCCTCTTAAGTTTTGATAAGATAAAAGTATTAGATTTATAAGAGGTTATTATTGTGTTATATAAGAATGCTTGTTGGGGAGCGTTCAAGTATTACGTAACGCAATATTTGAAGATTTTTGACTCCCCCTCCTCCCCTTGTAACGCACCATAACTTTTTTCTGTACTCTACCTCCCTACCCCTCTTTAAACGTTACGTAACACTCAAGTGACCATTTTTAACCTAAAGTCGCAAAAAGTTTAATAAAGTTTTATCCTTAACGGGGGTTTTTGTCCGGCCCACTATCTACTGTGGGCCGGAAAATGTGTGTTTCCCGCTCCTTTTGGATGTGTGTCGGTCCGCTGTACCCTACAGCTTCTTCCTTACCGAAACTCGTTAACGCCGACGTATACGGAACACGGGACAGCAATGTGCTTCTGCATAAACACTAACGAAAACAATATTACCACAGTACAATATAATCTAGGGATTCCCCCGTGAAATATAAACGAAAAGGTTTGCCAAATTGCGAAAACAAAAAAGACGACCAGACTATACAATCGAAGGGATCCCGTAAAACATAAACGAAAAGGGTTAACAATTTAGGAGTTTTAATTACCTAATCTTTTATTAAAAAAAACAACGTTACGTAACGTCTGTAGGAAAGACCCCCTTCTGCCCCTGTAACGCATGGTAACGTTTTACGAGACCCCCTCCCCCTAAATTGCGTTAAATAATACTTGAACGCCCCCTAGTCTAAAAAACTTAGTTTCTTCGACGAGATAGAACAATGTAATTTAAATGGGTTGGGTTCGAGCATGTTTTTGTTAAGCTACAATTTGTATAAATAAAGTATAACTAGAATAAACTTAATAATAATAAAAATAAACAGGTTTATTTGTTTGTGATAACAAATGTAAATAGCAACAACTAAATAAAGCCTCTTAACTGAAGTCTTCTTTTTGAATTTAACTCTGTTTTCTTCAAATTAGCCTCAAATCTAAAACAATATTCTTATACCTACCCTCAAAAATAAATATTATGTAAATGTGATGAAAATTAAATATTTATAATTATAAGTTGATTCAGTATTTGATAGACAATATAAAGAACGAAAAAGAAAACGTGTGTGCTCTCTGTGAATAGTATTTACTTGCAAGTATTGTCCAAGTACAACTTGTGTCTAGGTGTCAATTGTATACTAATGAAAAGATATGAGACAACGGCATTGTACAGTCTTTTCATGCCTGCATCTCAAATTTTATGTCCAGCAGAATTTATCTTGGATATGATTGCTAACAGAACTGGCACAAAATATTGTATTCGAATAGGCCTACACAAAAATTTAACATTATGAGTAAATCTGACATAAATTATTGAGTTTTTACATAGTATATCTTTATTAAAATATTTCAAACCATAATGAATATGATAGTGTTGGTACCATAGTGTTGGTAATTTGCAATAGTCATATGCCAGCTAAGTGTTTTTTTTTTGGAAAGTTCTTTAGTATACATATCATAATTGTGAGAGTTGAATTCAGCATAATAATGGTTTTAAAAACTTGTCAACTGACACATTTTCAATAATTAATAACTGTTGAAGGTAGTGTCTATTAGGAAACAAATTCTCAGCTACACGGATAACTTATATACTGTATTATAAATTTAAGCAAGCAATCTTATAGATATCATAAATATTGTTAATTTCAAGAATAAAAGATTTGTGTTATCATCAACGAAAAAAAATTTAAAACCATAACATGCTTACGGCTTAGCCAAAAGTCATTGCACTTAACAGTTTACTTAAATCTAAAGTCATGAAAAATAAAATTCAATCAAAAGGGTTGTGTTTATAGAAATATTAAAAAATCCATAATATTACTGCAACCTTTATAAAGTTTTTCTTTGGAGTAAATACTACAATAGAGCATGGAAAAAATATGCTCCTTGTACACTCCCGATTTAAGACCTATACATATAAAACTAACATATACTAAAATATGTTCTAAAAATTATAAAAAAAATATAGTTCTTATACAAATCTGAAAAATAGAAAAAAACATAATACTGTGTTCTAATTGAATAACACTAAATCAGTCAATGTTACATACAAAAAAAAAACTATTGAACAAGGTACTGTGTATTCTTCTGATCTGTCTAATAAGAGGCTGTCCATAAAATGCGGCAATCACAAAACTGATAGCTTACACAATTTTTTATACCATGGCTAGTAGAATATTAAATGTTCAGGGAAGATGCCTCTGCAGAATTTAAATTCTTCTACGCCCCACTAGTAGGGCACCATGATGGGACACAGAAATGATAAACTATATCATAATTATAATCATACATGATTAGACGGTGATTAACAAATTTTTTAATTCATACACTAACCATATCACTAATATGCATTGGAAGAGTGTCACCATCTAACATTAAGAGCTTATGGACTCAAAAGGTGGCAGGCACCAAGCAATAAGCATATGTAAAAATTTAAATGAATAACATTTTTAGGATTTTGATTTTCTTATAAAATAAATGTCACTTCAATATTTTGAAACTTTGGAGACATATTACAGACATAGGCATTTTTTAAACATATGAGTCCGTATCAAAGAAACCTTGTTATATTGAAATGTTTTATTATAAAACATTTTTGCCACAAGTGCATACTATATATAAAACTAGTTAGTGCCCGTGTGATTAATGGTCTCACAAGATCATTTTTTCGGAATAGAAACCATCTTATGTGTTAATCCAAGTTCTCCTCTATGTGTGTGCCAAGTTTCATGAAAATTGGTTCAGCAGTTGCGTGGAGTAACAAGCAAACATAAAAACTTTCGAATTTATAATTTTAGTAGGATGTGTCGCCATAGTTTCAAGCACTGGCTCTAAAATTGTATTGAAATCTTTTAATTTTCATTCATCTCATTCATCATTTTTTTTAATCACAATTTGTCTAATATTTAGTAACTACTTATTTATGTGTAACTAACTGCATTTTATAGATAACATCATAAAAATAAATTGTAAGACTTGTATTTAACACTTTAAATTAAAAGGTGGGTGGGTTAACAAATTTGAGCATATTAAAAAACTGCTATATCAAATTGCTGTTTCCAGATATGCCCAAACAGTCTCTATAACACTAAAAGATCTATGAACTACATTGATCTAAAAGGAAATAGGTCATTGAACCCAAGTATGTACTTGATAGAACCAATGGTTGGTTTTGTTGTAAAAATTTCAATTATAAGCAAAAACAGCAATCAAATGGGGCCAACAATCTATCTTCTTCCAGAAAATTCATAGCTTATAACTCTTATCTACATTCTAAATATAATGGTAATAATAAAGCAAGTTGTGAGGCGGGACATTTGCATCAGTCTTGTGTAATTCTTTATGAAAATTATTACTGTCATTGCTATTAATATTTGGTAATCTGTAGAAAATTAGAACAAAAATATTTCACATATATATGTTTAAAGGCATTAGCCATCAGTTCATTTCAGATTTTAGAGATGAGAGAGTCGCTTCAAGAACCCTTCCTGCTGCGTAAGTTGGTATATTTAAATAAGCGGGTTTGTCATGTTCACACAAGCCTGGCTGTGTACAACAGCGGTTAAGTGACAGGCCAGAGTTTGTTGAACTTGTGCCACCCACTTCCTGCGTACTTCCTAAGCAGATAAGCTTGTGGTTATTCAGCTGATCTAACGATCGTGATTGCTCACCACAATTTTCACATTTTAACTCCCTTGCATGTACTTTTTTATGACTGTTCAGAGATCTTGAATTGTCAAAGACTTTAGTGCACATGTCACAGTATTTTAAGGTTTTTTCACCAGTACAAACTACTTTGTGATTATTGAGTCTATCTAATGACATGTAACGTTTGTTATTACATAAATCACATTTAAACTGCTTTTGAGGGACTCGACCCGTATGAACTTGCATGTGTTTACGTAAGTTACTCTTATCTTTAATGTACTTTGAACACACTGAACATTTGTTTACATCTTTTCGAGAATGGACCGAATCTAAGTGACGTCTTAAATAAGCCTTTTTATTGAATGGTTCCAGACATATTTGACATCTGAATGGTTTCTGTGCTGGATGCACACCTGTTAAATGCGTGTTAAATTCTAAAATAGATGGATAACTTTTTCTACAGTGAGGACAATGGAATAACTTACGACAAATTGCAGTGCTAGAATCACAGAAAGGATCTGAACAATCATCACAAAATGTGTCGATTCCTGCCGGTGGCGTAGGTGTAGTTTGGAATTGCTCTACCTCACTTTGTCTGTCCATATCTGGTGTACCTGCACCACTAGGTTCTTGTTTCACTTTCGTTTCATCACCTTCAGAATACTCATCTTGAGAAGGCACACTGCGAGATGTGCTAGCCAACATCCACCATGGATTATATTGCCATGCTCCGAGGCCTGCTTGAACATTCGTACTCTTTATATCACTAGGCTTTGTTTGTGTTTCGGCATTTGAGAACCCAGGAAAACTAGGAAGCTCTTGATTTTTTGGTCTTTGAGTTTCAAATATACTGTGCTGCGAAATTATGTTCTCGTAGTCACTAGTGTCTAACTTTCTTTCGTTGCGATCGTTTGGTTCTTTTTTCGACATATTTTATGTTTCTGAAACACACATTTCCTCAAATTAGATGCATAATTTAAGTTAATTTAAAGTTAAATGTACATTTTGTTTAAACAGAAAATCAATGTAAATGTATGTTTAATTAAAAATAAAAAAAACAATACATACACAAGTCGTAAAGTAAACAAACAACGCAAATTCCGCGAATTTTGTCTTAACTTAAACTTTCTATAACATATTACCAGCGACGAGTACTTATATAAACTGAAAATTTATAAGTAAACATATTTTATTACAACAATCAAAACGCACAATTGTATTTCTTAAAAAAGTTTATAGTAAAAACAAATTACAGTCCCAAGCAATGCAGCCATTTTGTTAAATTGTATTTTTTTATGTTTGTAAACAGATTACAGATAATAAAAAAAAATGTTAATTTGATTGACAGATAGTAATTTATTTATTTTTTGTAAATATTAATCTCACGGTCAGAACTTAAATATCAGCATGTTATCTATTTAGTTGTAGTATAAAATATGGTTCCATTCAATCTAATATAGATATTCTAAGATAAAATTTAAAGAAAAACATATGTAGCAAGTAAATTAATGAATGTGATGTATTATTACAACAATGTGTATTTATTGCATAGTGAGAAGTACATATGATTTTGAAAGGAAAAATTGAAGATTTCAAGATTTTATCACGGCAGAAGAGGCTTGGGTAAGAAAAATGATCAAAGATGAAACCAGCAAAACAAACGAAATGTGAAGATATGAGTTTATATAATTTGAAACGGGTTTAAGAGATGGATGGAAAACAAAAAATGGCGGAAACGGTATAAGGGGGAAGGTGCACGCACTTTTCGAGGGTTCAGCCACTCTAAGATAAAAGAAGTAAAAGGTGCTAATTTATATGAAATAAATGATTGAGCATAATGTGTAACAATGTGTAAATATTACTTGGTGATATATACATGTGACTATATAAATAAACTGTACCAGTATAAAACAGTAAGTAAAATTAAAGATTTTAGTATTATATCATACAGAAAAGGCTTATGTCTGAATAAGAAAGTAGGTTGAAAACGAAACCAGAAAAGAAACAAAATATTAGGATATGAGTTTATAATATATTATAAAAATATAAAACTGATTTATGAGATAGAGGGTAATCAAAAGATAAAAAATAATTCATGTGAAATACACAAAATATTCATAAAAAGGTGATTTTAGGATTCATTATACACGTATACAAATTAAAACATTACTATACATAATATTAGTATTTTAACAAGAACAACGAAATGTGGGAGCGAGAAATTTTTATTAGGTCCAATTGCTTTAGAGAAAGAGAGAGAGAGAGATCCAGGTACCGATGTGACAGTATTTACGCGAGTAAGAGCCCAAAGTGTCCCCATCAAAGTGGGTTGTTATGAATTTTGTGAATTTATGTAATAATCTTACGATTAAAATATGTATATGAAAATTTACATGCAAGTGTTACGAGAAAAAGTGGGATTGAAAGAAAGTGTTGCGAAATGCGAAAGGGCATGCTCCGCTGGTTCGGTCATGTGGAAAGAATGACAGATGAAAGATTGACAAAGCAGATATACTATGCGAATGTGGATGGATGTAGGTACCCGGGGAGACCAAGGCTGACATTTCACGATCAGATCAATCGGATGTTATCCGAGGGTGGTGTCCAAGAGTCTCCGTAACCGGCGTGTTTGTATGAAAAGGGTTATGAATGTGAAGGAAGCAAGACAGGTTTGTCAGGATCGTGAGGTCTGGCACTCGATACTCTCTGAGGGACTTGGCGTGAAGATATGTACATGCAACTGTGGTGTCATGTTTTCTAAGAGGAGATGACAAGCACAAAAAACACGGGCGTTACGTAGAAATCTACCACCTAGTAATCGCTATGGTAGTGATAAATAAAGCCAATATTTGACGAAATAATAATAAATAAAAAATAAAACGAATATCTGTTATTCTAAGTGGACCTTGATCAATAAAGGACATATTAATTGAACTAGCTAGGCTATCCAATCTCACTAAATGAGCTTGAGCAACGAGGCAACGAGCACTCGAGACGTTGACATGACTTTGTATTAGCGACTTAAAAGAATTTATTAATACAGCAGACACGGCAGCATGGCCCAATGGTCTTAGCCGGCTCCAGAATGTGGCAAATTAATTTAAAAAAACGGGAGTTTTGGCCATAGGTTTTGGCGTCATAGTGAATGAAGATGGTCGTAATTTTTTCACAATTATTGATTTAATATAAATTATGAGTAAAATCAGTTAATTTAAGTGGGAATTACTTTAATTTTGTTCAGTGAAAGCGCACAAATGAAATAATCATAAAGTAATTAGTGTATCGTGGATTTCCTCACTGCCGCCAAATCTCCCAAAGTGAGCTTGTGTAAAGTGACCACCGCTTTACTTAAGACCCTGACGTGACTTTGTAAATAGTGACTAATGACTGTATAAGAATAAGGAATACGGAAGATATGTGACTAATGAATGTATAAGAAATAATTAATATGGAAAACGTGGCAGTTTGGCCTAAAGGTCTTAGCCGGCCCCAGAAATGGGCAAATTAACTTACAAAATAATAAAAAAACATAGTACTCCGACAAGAAATTCGAATGCATACAAATAGTGTGGGATCAAAATATCTTACAGCGCCATCTCTTGGTATCCACAAATATAAGTAGATTTTGTAGAATATCCGATCCTCCCTGTCATTGTTTTCATTGGAATGTTTTGGAAATAACAAGATCAAACTAAAATTTCAATGGGTGGTATTAAATTATCAATAATATCACGATACCATGATAATATTGATAGATACCGCAATACAGCATATTTTATCGCGGTATCATGATAATATCACAAGATTTCTGGAAATCTTGAAATCCACTATATTCAGGGGGCGTGGCTTCAATAATATTGAAATGTAAGCGCATCGAGATATTTTATGTCAGTATTCGCTTGCAGGCATGACGGAAAAACGTGTGAGTAGTGACGATGTGTAACAAAATACGCATACGCTGTGTCGTTGACAGTAATGTTAACGAAGGAAATAATAACTTAATGGAATTTATTCTCTTAAATGAAAAATGTCCAGCTCTGTGGAACCCTAAACATAAATATTTTAAAATAATTTCCGAAATCATCCACATCACCGCTCAAGAGCATTTCTTGTGTGATATTTAGGTGTGTTTTTTTAAATTTTAATGGAAGGCAAACTAGCAGACAGATTTCCTGATGGTAAGAAACTCATGCCGTCTAGAAACACCAAAGTCGGTAGTGGTGTGTTGCCAACCTGAGGCCGGGATGCTAAGCCTCGACCCAAAGTAAGTTTACAAGCTACTTTACCCTCCGAACTGAAACACATCAACGGCAAGCATTGACGTTATAGCGACAGAAATAGGTAAGGCGGTGGTACCAATCCAAATGAGTTGCTGCGAAACTCTATCACCTAGTACGATGTCAGGGTGCTAGTGACGGTAATCCTATGCGAGCCTTTTACGAGCTGACTGGCCGTAAGGCAGATGGTCTATTCTGCAAAGGAGTCCATCACTTTCTCTTCTCTTTAGATTTCAACGTTAATACGAGTATTATTGCTATGGCTGCTTTTCTACTGTTATCCATGTAGAATTTGGATTAATTTAAATTTAATCGAATGTGAAACACAACTTCACTCTAGTACATTCAACTGTATACTATATACTGATGATGATATTATTGACAAATGTAATATCCCCTTTCAATACTTGCGATATCGCGATATTAGGATCATAATAATATTGACAATGTAATATGCCCCAATGATATACATTAGACGTGAGTCGTTTCATAATTTTCGTGAAACGTAATGTAACCAGTGACACGAAATCGTCACCGGTTTTGAAACGAGTGATTTGAGAAACCAGTTCTGTTTTCATTTTCGTACAGTGATTTTGTTGATTATTGATCTACTATACGGCTACTCACAAAACACGTTAAATCATAGTCACTGTTTTGTAGCATATTGCTACAAAGTCGTAATAGTTTTATCAACACTGTAATACTAACATACTCAAATTAATTTATATTTATGAGTTTTTTTAAATCTATGTTTACGAAAGTTAATTTCATTGTAGGTATATACAATAGTTGAAATATTTACTGCGTATTTACATTTTTTCACTTTTTTGTATTATTTTTACAGTTTTCTTTCATATTTTTAATACCGTTGTTGTCACTGGTCAACATTAAATAATGTGCCTATATAAAAATGAAGAATCGCTAAATATGTTGGTAACTGCATAACTTTCGAACTACTTGGCAAATTCTATTTTAATTGCTTTAGTTATTAGGTATCAGGAGAAGGTTCTTATGGTGAGAAAAATGGGAAAGTATCAGGAAAAATGGGAAAATAATACTTTATTATTTCCCATACTAAACGAGTCAAACGAATTTCGCCGGGACAGCTAGTAATTTATACAAATTAGACGAAGTGATTCAAATAAATAATTAGTAGTGTATATAAAAGTTACAATCAAACTAATTTAGTCTTTGTACGTATCGAATTATACCTCAAAGTTTAATACGTATTAGGATGAGTCATACGCTGTTGTATTATTGTGATCACCTTACGACTTGTGGCACATCGTGCATGCGCAATATGCTCGGCTCGGTTGTTCATTATAAATTAAACTGGTTACTAAAATCACTTCTTTTCATTTGACTAGAAACCGGTGACATGGTTACTTGCCGCGTAACTGGTTACTGAAACGAGTGACGTGAAATAGCTCTCACGTCTAATATACATGTTGAAATGTATTAATCAATAAACACTGAAATAGTAAACTGTATTATCAAAATTTAAGTTTTATCAGTAAATTAAAAACAACAACATACTAGAACACTTTTTATTATTACTCGAATTTTAAACAAATCATTCTTCTATTACACGCATATTATATTACATCTTTTACGTACTGGGAAATGATACAAACAAAGCTTTTTTTATGGTTTCTTTCGACAATGTTACAAACACAAAAAATATTTCACTATCTCATTTTTCTATGTATATCAGTATCGTTAAACTTTGATTTCATAATGGGGGAATCGAAACTATACTTTAAAATACGGAAAACCACTTCAATACGCTAGAATCACAAGAAAATTTAGATATTGCGTAGTTACCCAAATTCACCATTTTACCTAAATTCCACAAATTCTAAACTTCGAACCATAGTTCATAGATTCCTTAGTGTTGCCATTTGTATTTTGGTTTTAGCACAATTGTGTCACCTTGAAATTTGAAAACATATAAACACATTTTCTTATGGTGATTAATAGGGATGAGTCGTCGACGTATTTTTTGTCGACGAGACTAGACCGTCTAATTTTGTTCATGGACTAGTCGATTAACCAGTTGAAATCATCGACTAGTTGACGTGTCGACCATATGTTCTATGTAGAAGTTGCTACGCTTACATAGGATATACCTACCTTAGACTCAACGGTACATCATATCATTATTTCACTTACTGTGAATAAGGTAGTATTTGAATTTACAATACTTGTTAATCACTTAAATGCAGTAAAAAACCGACAATTAGGTCGTGTAAGTATTTACTTACACAAAAATAGTTGATTTTTACCGATTTTCTTGGGAATCCAGCATCAGAAATTTACCAATTCAATTTGGCGTCAAACCAATGGGACCAATTCTTTAAATAAAAAAATATTTTTTCAAATTGGTTTACAAATAACGGAAAAATCTACAAGGTAAGATGTAAAAATAACATAGGTGTCAACCTCTTTTTTTTTTATTTCGGTTAACAAAATATTAAAAAAATATAATTGAAATTACCTACATGCAGTTTTCCATACGTCTGAAATATTAATAATGCAAAAAGTTTTTACTTTGCAAGCGCGTAATGGGGCGCCTACTAATAACCTACTAATAAATAGTTAAGTAAACAATAAACCTTCAAAAATTAAAATAAATCCACTAGTCCACGAGTATTCAGCGTGCATACATATAAATATCACCGCACTGTGTGTTAGAGTTCAATTTCGTGTGACCGTGTGCCGTAAGATATGTAGCAATCGACGGAATGAAATGGACTAGTCCATCGTTAAACGATGGACCGTCGAAATATCCATTCTACGTAGACGGTTGATTCAACTAGTCCGTTTATTCAACGCCCATCCCTAGTGATTAATTTGGGTTTTTTCATGGTGTATTTAATTTTGTCACACATAATATAGTTTCAGAAATTATTGCTAATCAAGAGAATATTTAACCAGTTTCCATATTTTTGTTTTTCTTTAGTTTTTAGCTCGAGTTTAATCAATCTAATTAAGTGACAAGTTATTATATCATCTTAATAAAAAAATCAATGTTGAAAAAAACAACAAAAAGTATAAATGATAAATACTCATTCTTGGAAATAATTTCTGAATCATATCACACTGTTTGTGGCGTAAGTTTTCTTATTTATTTTTTTAGAAAATTCATTGGTGATGAACAAGAAGCGCATTTGTATCGTCAATATACTACTGGTTACTAACAGTGATTATTAATATTAATAATTTCTGGTATTGGTATCATCGGCTGACATCAATAAAACAAGCATACAATTTTGGATAGTGTGGGGTTAGACCCATTTTTATAGTTCTTCTGAGAATCAGTATTTATTTATGGACATGGAGATTAGTCTGTGATTTTTTCAAAACTGTTTCGCAAATTTCTCAATGTATACTTTTTAAAATCGTTTCCGAATCTGGCAACAAAGCTTTATTTTGTATTAAATTTACTCCATCTCGCGGGTTCCATAGCAAACAATGAAACAGTCTAGTGGTATGTAAATATTGTTGACCTGTTATTTGTGCCTGTTACTTTACTCCACAGAACAATATTACTCACAGAGAAGAACTGTATCTACATATACAATAAATGCAACCATAGCCTTACACAGCTACGAGACAGTGGCGCCCCGTAGGTATATCAAACGAAAACTACTAGGAACAGTTTTTTTTTATATTTAATATTTAATTACTTTTTAATTTGTTGATAAAAAAAAAAAAACAAATTGCCACTAAAATTTAAAAAACTCAAAATCGCTTATTCAACTTACAAAAAACACTTATAAACGCTAAGGGTACAATAACATTACAATAATTAGAAATTTTAGGGGCAACTCAATTTCTTATCAAATAAGGCAATTATATCATGCATAGAATATAACAAGTAAAACAGAAATTGTTTTTTCACATTTTAATTCTTAATTTTTTACATTTCATCAATAGTTGTTTTTGATGCAAGTGCAAGAAAACAGTAAGAATAGGT
>NJDC01003082.1:166026-182357 GCA_002245475.1 Calephelis virginiensis
ATATTATTTTTTTGGTAGTGCAGCCTATATTAGCACACCCACATGCAAACATTTTGTATGTGTTAAGTGCGAAAATACGTCTATACGAGAAATAAGAGCCTGCTTTACTCTTTGTAAATTGTATCTGACATAACCTAAAATTGAATTTCTTCTTAATTCTTGTTTCTGTGAAATAATTTAATTTTAAACTTATTTACATCCCCGAACTTTACAATGATAAGTGAAGAAATGCTTTTTTAAGTTGTAAAATTATTTGCATTAAGTTTATTTTATTATAGTCACTAAATAATTAACAGTTGTTGACCATGGATTTATGTTCTACAATATTAAAAACAATTTGGAGACCAACTCTTAACATTGTTCGGTTTGTAAAATAATATGTATATTTATAAAATAATATACTTAACTAAGCAAGTTAATAATACGCATATTACTAACTTTCTTAATATGTAGTGTTAATAATACATACACACATTTTCTTATATAAATAAGTAAATAAATATCTCTGGTCAAGTTACGCAAATTGAATCTAACCCCAGTAAGCTTATGCGTAAGCTGTATGCTTGTGTCAAGGGTGTTAGTCTACGATATTAGTACAAAGAAATATGTACATATCAGAATAAATTTAACACCCAGTCCCGAAAATACTAATATTTAAATGCGCAGCACACAAATGCTTGCCCATGTTGAGAATCGGACCCGAGCCTTGTGGCCGATTGGTGGAGTTAGGAGTGTATACTTGACCAAAGGCATATTATGTGCATGTTTTCAACAAATGCAATTAATTCAACTGTATATAATATGTACATAAATAATATGTATAATAAAGTATGATATGTATATAATATATAATATGTATGGACTTCCACCAAGTATTAAATTTAATATGAGTATAAATTTATTGATAAAGAACAATGCTACGCTTTGATACATCATTTTATTTCATATTGAAGTTTAATGAATTATAATTTTATAATTACCAGGACAAGATACCATGCTGATAAGACGAGATTGGTGCGAAGATATGGATATGAAGAAAAAATATGGAGCGGAGGATTACTTCCCCGGTCAGAGGGCAAAAAGTTGCCTATTCCCGATTATAGGTAAACTAATTATTTAATCCGTTTGTATCCATAACAAATATTGTAATTCAACTTATTTGCAATTGAAACAATTCCACTATTAATTTCAAAACTTAAATGTTAATGTTTTTGATTAAATGATCTTCCTAGAAACAGATTTTCAAACTACATATAGTAGAGTATAGTACTATGTATACAGTCTTGGTCAACTAATTAGGGACACTCTTTGGTTAAACCGAATTGTGAATTTATTTTTTATTTTCCAACGAGTCTAAACCATATCCCATATCTCTTACATGTAAGTATAATTAGTCATTCATGTGCCCGATTATACAAACAATAACAACTTCTTCAACATTAAACCTCTTTACAGTATAGCTGATAGATTATCGTAGTGCTATTTGTTCAAATAATGCTGGCTGGCCATTTAATTAGGGACACTGAGATATTGCGTTCTATTTTCAAAATTTGAATCTCAATACTTTTTTACTTCTTCTCTTATTGTTTCGTGGTAGTTTTGGCGGCAATCCCGATATTTATTTTAAGTTTTGAAAAATATTTTGAAGAAAAATGGGTAAAAATAAAAGTTGCGATCCAACACTACGAAAAATTATCATGAAGTTTGTTGTCGAGCATGGTTGGCCATTCCGAAGGATAACAGAACATTTAAATTGTTCAAAAACTATGGTATACAATGCAGTGCAACATGTCAGACGCAATAACACAGATTTAAATGTGCCCAGAACAAAAAGATCGAGAAAAACAACTCCGCAAGAAGATAGAATGATAACCAGGTTAGCTAAGAAAGATCCGTTTCTAGGCTCTATTTTAATTAAACACGAAGCGATTGGGACAGACGAAAGAGCTGGTGTCTCAGCGAGGACCGTTCGACGACGTCTGGTAGAAGCAGGGTTGTTCGGAAGAGTGGCTCGCAAAGTACCATTGTTGAAGAAAGAACATAGAAATGCTTGTTTGGCGTTTGCACGTAAATATGGACATTGGACCTACGCCCAATGGCACCATGTATTATTCTCTGACGAGACCAAGGTTAATTTGATTTCTTCAGATGGAAGGCAATACGTATGGCGTCGAGTAAAAGCGGCAATGAATCCAAGATTCACAAAAAAGCAAGTGAAACATGGCAGTGGAAACATTAAAATGTGGGGTTCATTTTCTGGACGTGGAGCAATCAACATAAATACCAGGCAATATTGGAGGAAACGATGCTTCCCTATGCTGAGGAGCATCTGCCTATTATATGGACGTTTCAGCATGATAACGACCCGAAACATACCGCCCGTTCAGTCAAGTCGGTTCCTACCAGTCAGTCAGTATTGGTGCTAGATTGGCCAGCAAATAGCCCGGACCTTAACCCAATCGAGCATCTTTGGCACGAAATCAAGAAAAAAGTAGCCACTTCTCGTACCACAACTTTAGATGAACTTAATGAAGCATTTTGTGAGGCATAGGCAAACATTCCTGTCGAAACATGCCAGAAACTGATAATGTCTATGCCACATCAGTGTCAAGCGGTAATTACTAACAAAGGTTTTGCTACTGGGTACTGATTTTACACGTAATAAAATGGAGCTGTTAAAGATATTATAATACTGCAGATTATTAGTTTTGTTTAACTCTATTTTTCATTATAGTTTACTGTCCTTAATTAAATGTCCAGCTACAGAATTATACCTTAAAATTGAATACATGTTCAACCTTTGATATTAAATACTTTTTCTATTTATTTACAGCCATTTAAAGCATAATAATCTGACCCAATCATGCAAATAATAGTTACTGAGAAATCAAGAGGGTTTTATATTTGTATCTTACATAACCGGTTATTGTTCTTCACTATCTTGCATGTCCCTAATTTGTTGACCACGACTGTATATACTGTACTCTACTATATGTAGTACTATATGTAGAAAATTATGATAAAAAAATATCCAGGCATATCAGTGTCTATTTGAAGTTTTAGGAGTTTTTTTGTTAAGACAGCTGAAAACAGTTTTATAAAAATTGATAAGTAATTAAATAGAGGTTCTAATAAATTTACAGACCTGCTAATGCGTGGGTAGAGAGAAAGGCATTATTCGGTCAGAATGACTACATCGACATCCTAGGACCAGGAGAGCTACATCCTGTTAAAACTTTGTACAATGTCCCCTCATGGATTAGAGGTGTGAGAGCTGACAACGAATATTTTGTAAGTTTACAAAAAAAATTCTTGTACTTATTATTCTATTGAGTAAACTACACAGAGTAGAATAACTAGATGTCTTTCTGCAGTAGCAGCTTGTAAAATGTAAGCATAGGTTAAATAGGTCATTACAAAAAGGACCACTGATGGTAGAGCTGTGTAGCAACTTGTCCGATTCCACCAAGTTGCTTATCCTACTGCCATAATGACTTAGTCGTGTTTTGGTCCAGCGGTACAGATAGTACAGTACAGAAGACTAGCATAATAGGCCTAACATCCGGACCACAGGACAGCAACATCTATAATGTCTATGGTGTCTAACGAGGGTGTCTAGGCCATAGTTGTCTGTACCATCAGCAGAGCTCTTTGCTTCTTTGCTGACATAACGTATAAAAAGAACTAAAATAAATGCACACATCACCTAACATATTATCTATGATGTAGAAATGTACAGTAAATACACAACTCTTTTTAATTGACTCTTAAAGTAGGAGGAGATTATATTACCCATTACTATAATATTTTTTTATATATTTTAATCAATTTCTCTGTTATTTCTGAATTGATTTAAAAAAAAATATTTTTCTATTTGAAAGAGTGTACTTTCGAGATGGTGCCACTGCTACTAAGCCTGGATGTGATAATGCAATCCCAGGGAAACAAAAGAAAATACTTATTTATTTGCATGTAGATGAGTTATTAATTCATATCTATACATTCAATCATTTCTATAGGTTCTTCTAAGAAAAAAGAAAATGTTTGCCAAGACTGCGTCACCTGTAGTGCGGCCAACAAAATGGAAGGAGTATCAAAAACGACTTTCGTTCCTCTATAGAAAATTAAATAGGAAAACTAAAACTGGTACATCTTTACAGTAAAAGATTAAAGTTTATAGATTTAGTTGTGTATATATATTTAATGAATAAATCTTAAAAAAGTGAATGTTTGCTCTGACTTCATCATTACATCTAAGAATCTTTTTAACCGCCAAAGGAAATAGGGTGTTACAAGATTTACATGTTTGTGTGTCTGTCATTGGTATCATAACTTTTGAATGAATGGATCCATTTTGATGCGGATTTTTTGTTTGAAAGCTGACATGATCGAGATGGTCCTTAGCTACATTACATTGGCTTACTGTCTCTAACACCGTGACATCCTACTAGGTTAGGTAGAGTTTCGCAGCAACTCGTCTGGATTGGCACCACTGCAATGCTTGACGTTGACATGTTCTGTTTCGGATGGCTAGGCCGCCGGTAAACTTACTTTTGCTCAAGGCCTAACATCCCGGCCTCAGGTTTTCAAAGCACCATTGCCACCTTTGGTGTCTCTAGGCGGAGTGAATTTCTTAGCATCAGTAAATCTGTCTGCTTGATTGCCTACCAATATCATAAAAAATTAAGGTTTTGTGAGGGGTTATTTTTATTTTTAATATATATTTTTGAATAAAATTTTTAATTTTAGAATTGTTAGGAATTAGTATTACTGGTAGACTTGTGCAAGACTTGAAATCTTTAGGTGGGCTCTAAGCAAAGAGTTTTAGATTTAAATCTCATTTGAAAATTGATTTAAATACACATGAACTTTAGACGATATATTAAGGTGGCTATGAGGATTTGAGACCAGAACAGAGCAGGAGTGGTAAGACCTTATAGAGGCAGTAAATATGTGAGGCGGTTGAACTAATCCCAGTGACTTAAAATTATCACTCACTGTAGTCATAATGCTAGTAAAAATGAACCGATACTCCCCTCTTACTAACTGCTTGATAGGAAAGTAACTGCCACAAAACTTCTAAAAAGAATATATACCAGTTGGCTGTTCCATCTACATGTGCAACGTACTTGACTATGTTAAATAGTTTATATGCAATAATTTGTAAAAGAAATATATCTGGATGAATAACACAAATTGAAACTTCCCCAAAGTAAGACAATTACATGCTTGTTATGGGTGTTTGTCAATGATACTAATACACTCGAACACACACAAAAAAAAGAGTGCTGCGTGCGCGCACGCACACGAGTGCTCAGACAGTCACGAAAGCACGTACGCACGTACGCATGCACGTACACACACAAAATACAGCGAACAAGTACGCAGGCCCCCTGATGGTAAGAGATAACCGCAGCCTTTAGACACCATAGATGTTGTAGATGCGTCGCTGTTGTGTCTTACTTTTTACTTTTGAATAATTAATGTGTAAGGGAGGATTCAACAGTGGATGGTGTTATGCTAGAATGATAAATTGGGAATAATAATGGTATTGCAAGTATAATATGATGTTTTTAGTAAATAAGACAATAGTGACATACAATCAATTTATTTGAATATTTCAAATAAACAGGTACAGTTATGTTAATGACTAGTAAACAAAATAAATACCGTCGGTAGTTAATTGATGCCTACTCTACAACTTTCTATTAGTCAAAATTATCTTTACGCCCGTATCCCCGAAGTGGTAGGCAAAGGTATAACCAGGACACCCATGAAAAGCCGCGATGGTACTTAATATTTCCATAATGTGTTAGGAGCGTTTCTCCCTTATATAGCTATCATACTGTCACAAACCGAGCTCTTATTCAATCTCGGGCTACATTGTTTTGATTAGAAAATTGGTATAAGTATTTACAAAAACTGAAACCGTATAACATAAATTTAATGATTGGACGATTATCATTTAATGTTAGCATGCTTATCAGCTTCTATAGTGTAATGGTTTAGTGTTGGAATTGTATAAGTTGTTCGATTCTCAGGTTGGCAACTCAAAAATACGTTTTTCTAATAAAAACAAAGTTGCTCGAGATTTGTAAGTGTCCAGTTTGCGATTGATTTTATCTATTACATCGTGGGGACTAAAGTATCATGCTAAGCGGATTACCTGTTTGTACCTCTGCCAATTTCCACGGTGATGCTGGCGTGAAGATACATATTTTACCAACTACTTGAAATTATGACGGCAGTGGTAGAGAAAGTCACACATCAGGCTATTTATTGATAGCCTCTATTTTCTAATACTATATTTTTAAAAAGTAGGTAAACTGTATGTGTCCGTCTGTACAAATCCAGGGCTCTATTGCATTACTACGACTCTGGTTGATGGACACAAGTGGAATATCTCAGCAATTTGAATACTTATATTACTGTGCTGAATAGATGCTAAATTATGTCATTAGTGGTTACTAGGGTTGTCACAACCTTACTTCAATTACATTCACAATTAGATTTAGATTTCATCTAAGCTGAAATAAAGCGCTCTCAACGTAATTAGTTTTTGTAGAGCCGATTAAAAAAGTACAGATCGGTCAACTGACGCATACTGACATCCACAACACTCGATAGAAAAGCTGTAATTTTGTATGGAACAATACTTCTGCTCTGTCTCGCTTCCTATAAATAGCTAATCTATATATTAATACGTGATGCCATACCTTTGGACCCCTTTTTACGAAAATTGCGCGGACACAGGTGCATAAAATTTGGCACACTTATAGTTTATGTGTAGGAGAAGTGCAGAACGCTAATATTTTATAATAATTATAATGTTTATAAAGTACATTAAATCAATAAATAAAACATTACCCACACTATCATGCATTTGACACACACAAACAAATATATTGATGTTGACGATAAAAGATCACAGATGGCGCACTAACTATTTAGGAAACAAAGTAGTTGGTCTTGAAAAATTAAGATGGCGTTCTTATCAACAAGATATTAAAATTTATTATCGTCGTAAAATATATATTCGTATGCGTAAATGCGAATTGCGATGGTGTCATTTCAGCTTAAAGGATCTATACTGTTGGAAGGTATAAAGCGCTCAGCCTCTATTCGCAGTAAGAAGTAGAGATTTTTTATAAGTTAAATAATATTAAAATTAAATTAAAAACTAGGGACGAGAACTAATGCATAAACATTGTCCAAGTACTTGTAACTGGATGCAAATTTCCACTTGAAAAATGGCAAATGACAGTTTTGGCGCCATCGACAGAAAAAATGGTAGAAGTTTTTTCATAATTATCGTATTTCGTGTTTATATTGAGTGAAATTAGTCAATTTTGAAAAATCATGAAGAAATTAGCGTATCGTGTATTTCCTCGTTGCCGCTAAATCTCACTACATGAGCTTGAGTGATGAGGCCACCGCTTTACTTAAGATCCTGACATGACTTATTGACGACTTATGACTTATGACTAATTATAATTTAATCCTGATTTTGGTAAATTTGGAGCACTTTCTACTTGACTAATGGCAAAATGCAAACGTGAATGCCATAACCTAAAGAATGAAATGGCAAATGCTAACGCCTATGCCAAAGACTACAAAAAAGAGGTCACTATGGAAAAACTATTTTTATGTAGTGATATTCCAGTCTTCCTTGATTAAGTCCGCGGCCTTTTCTGCTATCATGACAACAGGAGCATGCGTGTGTGCTGCTGGAATACGCGGCATTATGGATGCATCAGCTATTCGTAGACCTTTCACACCCCAGACCAGCAATCTTGGAGACACTACCGCGGTCTTGTCAGAAGATGGTCCCATTTTACATGTGCCAACCTGAACGATGAAAAAAAAATAGTCACACTATTCTACATCATAAAAAAATTGTTAGCGGGCGAAGGATAAAGTATACACGCATAAATCAAAGCGGTATGTTTTATCAAGGTGCTAATTACAATTATATCTATACTCGGCTTTTCTAAACTATTTAAAAGGGAGAAATTCCAATTCTTTAAAGATGATCAGGACCAACACTAGGAGAAAGTGGTAATAGTAGTAATCCTACTAATATTATTATGCGAAAGTTTGTATGTTTGTTTGTTTGTTACTACAAACATAAGCACAAACATAGAGTGTAACTTGGATTAACACAGGATAGTTTTTATCCCGAAAAAATGTTCCTGTGAGACCACTAACCATGCGGGGAACGTTTCTAGCAACAGCTAGTATAGAATCAAGATCCAGATTACTAGATTATTCAACTTGATAGAACAAAACCGGATTCACTGATATGATTAATTTGTTATATAAAGCTTATTTTTAAATTCAAGTTTTTCAAGTTCAAAAAAGTACCACCGCCTTACCTATTCCTGCCGCCATAACGTCATGACGTGTTCTGGTTTGGAGGGTAAGGTAGCCGTTAAACTTTCTTTTGCTCGAGGCCTAACATCCCGGCCCCAGGTTGGCAACGCACCATTACTATCTTTGGTGTCTATAGGCGGCGTGAATTTCTTACCAACAGAAAATCCGTCAGCTTGTTTGTCTTCCAGTATCATAAAAAAAACTATCACCCCATATTGTAGTCTTGTAAAGGTTGATTTATAAAAAAGTAGCTTATGTTTGAACTTAAGATATGTATATCAAATTTCATGAAATTTGGTTTAGCGGTTTAGCCGTGAAAGAGCAACAGACAGACCGATAGACTTTTGCACTTGTTATAGTACGGAAAAAGTTTTTTTATAGTATTAATAACTAGAAATTAACGTAGGTAACTAAACTAGGTAAATGCTGAGATATCGGGTACATCCTTAATCTATGGTACATACCGTAGATGTCAGATAATTTTAGTAATATTTTAAGTACTGACTTATTTCACCATATCAATGGTGAAAATAGTATTTTAATTTTAAATACTTCTGTTCAACAATAAAAAATATAGTGTAGTAACAATATAATGCTGTGGGAACCCTTGTTACCTGGTGGTCTAAGGTAATAGAAGTTTGCATGATGGCACATTCCCAGTAATCATCAGAATCAAACACAAGATCTTCACAACCTGGAAAGGGTGTACTGTGAAGTCTGGTGCCGTATCGTTGGAACGCCTTCGTGTTGATTACTTTTTGCACCTGTAGGTAAAGGAAATAGTAAAGCTTGTGTTGCTCATGCTTTATGCCTAGCACATTTGACCTAATGTTAATTATTTTTGTCCTTAGAAGACACGATATTGTTGGTGGTAAAGTGGTGTGCAGTAAATTTGCCGGGTAGGTGTCCACCACCTTATTCCTGACAGACTTGCACAATATGTCTTAAACCTTGGCAATATGACAGTGACGTTGCTACGACACGGTATTTAGAGTTGGGTTACCTCTTAACATCACGAGGCCCATGTGCTTCTTCGCTGACCTATCACAAAAAAATCTTAAGAAGAGCAGTGTGCTTGTTCGCTGTCATTAAATAGAAAGTATCTCCACACCCATATCCCTGCAAAGGTAAGCAGGGGCACGATAAGCCGAAGACTCTTGGTCCCACTATGTGGTAGGTGGTAAGCCTATCGCCAATCGAATGTATGTCCGATCCCGGGCAACTTTAAAAATACTGTATAATATATCTAGCTCCCATCTAGTATATATAAAAGTATCTTCACGGCCATATTGCAAAGGTAGGCAGAGGCACAACCAAGGCACCCACGACTAGCCGAAGACAAAGTCCCACAATGTGATAAGTGGCAAGCCTATCGCCAACCGAACATATGTCCAATCTTGGACAGCTTTAAAAAGATTACATAATGTCTCTATCTTTCATCTAGTATATTTATAAAAGTGTCTTTATGCCCATATTCCCGAAAAGGTAGGCACTTTTGCGACTATTAACCTAGACTTACCTATTTCTGCCACCGTAACATCCGTGCCATGTGATATTTTTGTCATCGACGCTTAGTGAAACCAAATGAAATTTAAAAGTTTAATTTTTAAGTGAAGAAACACTTGTACTATTTTGAAATTAATTTAGCTAAATGATATTAAGATCATTTGTTTCTAGAATTATGAGAAGTTTTAACAAAATACTCCTCCTTACCAACATTTTCTACCACGTTGTAGTGTGCGTATCATAGATCAGATACATTTAATAATAATAATTATAGCTTATACGTTTCGCTTTTTACAGCATTATCAGGGTTAAAACTTAATGAATTGATTAGCATAGTAATTTAAGGTTTTGTCTTGATGATGCTATAAAAAGCGAAATCGGTAGGATATTTAAACGTTAATAAGTTATATGGGATATATATAACAGTATAGGAAGGTGCAAGTGTTTCTTCAGTTAAAAATATGCATGTAAGGGCCATTGCCACGTTTCGATTCGGAGTCGATTGGAGTGAAACAAACGTATACGTATTATAGCGGTACAGGAAACAGGAAAGCCTGTGCGTAGTGAAAAAAATGGACTCATCAGAACTCGAAGACCCCAAATATATCTAGCTTCACGAAAAGCACATACACGTGCACACACACACACACACATACACACACAGACACACCCAAGAATGCATACACACACATTTAAATGCATAGAAATACTTCTTCTTTTATAAATAAGGCTTTCAATCATTTTTCACTACTTACTTAGCCAATGTCAGGTACGGGACCACTACTTCGAAATACTTAAGTAAATTTAATAAAGACAACCCCAGAAATACAAAGATGTAGACCTTAACGCAAATTCCTGCCCCCGTCGAGAATGGCACCTGAGCCTCGTGGTTGATAGCGTTATTCATATACGCTAACCCCTCGACCAACGAGGCGGTAGATATTACTTACATAGCGAACTCCTTCTATCAATGCTTTCATATCACCAGAATGTGCGAAGTAGTTCGGCTGAATCTTCGGAGGATCTTTAAAATGTGGACTTCGTAGGCTGAGTCGACCCACACTGCGAGGTCGGATGAGCACAGGGTTCATGGAGAACGACTGCTGGCGCTCTTCCTGAGGTAAAGATCCGTACACGCTCCAATACCATTGATCTGTGACGCCTGTTTAAAATATTCTTTTAGTTATAGCAAAACAGATATAAAATGCGAATGTGGACAAATTTTAGTACCCGAATAGACCTATCGCTCGGGTTTTATCTGAATGTGGTGGCAAGGGTAATAATAAGGTTAGTATGAAAAGAGTTAATGAATGTGGAGGAACATAGAAATACTCTTTGCCTTCCCGCAAGGGACGTGGCGTGAAGATATTATGTATGTTTACATTTTCCAATCTTGGGACTAATTTTCACAAGTAAAAAATCTAGTCTACATTGGAAAAAGTTTCTGTCTTTGAAGTATTTACCTACCAAATCATGCATGATATTATTATAAATGTCTAAATATGTTCCCTTTTCACGTTAAAACGACTAACCCGATTTTAATAAGATTTAGCGTAAAACAACATTTTTGATAAGAATTGCACTTTGGAAGGACGTAGACTATAACTTATCTCAATATCTGAAAACATCATTTTTGAAAATTACGCTTTGGACACGCTACATATATCAATATCTGAACGAGCTAATAGGTGCCTAGTTGCTCAATTAAATAGCTACATTATAGTGGCAAGTTAAATATCGCCTCTGTGGTCTAGCGGTCCGGGTGTTGGACTTGACTGCATGAGGTCCCGGGTTCGAATCCCGGGTCGGCCAACAAAAAAGAAAATTGGATTTTTCCAATTTTCTATTTAAATAAAATGTTGGTCGGGATTGGGAATGTGCCTGGTTGGCGATAGGCTTGCCACCTATCACATTATGGGCTGAAATAGATTGGGTAAAATGTAATGGTATCGGAAGGAGTCATGCAACCTAGAGCCGTCTACTCACTTTCAGTATAGGAATGGTGGGGATCTCTTATAAGTAGAAAAAGTTACTCTGACCTGATTTTCATCTATTAACATCAAATCAGTAGAATAGTGAATTCTGTAGATTGGAGATATTTGAAAAAAAAAAAAATGGTCAAGAACATACCCTCATGGAGTTACTTATTGATTGGTAAGAGTTGTCATATTTCAAATTATTCTAAGTAATATAGCACTAAACTATTGCCAAATTATAAAAAAGTATCTTCAGGCTCATATCCCCGAAAAGGTACGCAGGGACACAACCAGGGCACCCACAATTAGCTGAAGATAAATCCCATAATGATGAACAAGAATGACATACTACCGTGAATGAATGATATTTATTGGTCACCACTAGTATAGTAATTTAGTAAATAATAGTGCTATATTCATAGTAATAATATTATATAAGGGAAAGTGTGTTTGTTAATCTTTCTTTCTTACCAAAACATAATGGATAGTGTATATTCGGTGAGAAAATATTGAAAGTGGTGAATGACATATTTTTTTTGGGAAAACTGGTAATGGGCGTGAAGATACTTTTTTTTTTAATATTATTAAAACCCCATTGTAAACAGTTATTTTACAATTCTCTAATGTATAGCGGGAACTCGTAGCTTTGTCTGTGCGGTAGTATAAATTATTGTAATATGTTGTCATTAACAATTTTTTTGGAGGTTATCTACAAACGTATGAAAATTTTCCCCGTGTTGGTCCGGGCTCCTGTGCAGAATAGACCACCTGCCTTTCTGCCAGGCAACTCGTAAAAGGCGAGCGTAGGCTCACCTTTACTAACACCGTGACATCCTACTAGGTGGTAGAGTTTCGCAGCAACTCGCCCGGATTGGTACTACCGCCTTATCTATTCCTGCCACCATAACGTCCAATGCTTGCCGTTGACGTGTTCCGGTTCGGAGGGTAAGGTAGCCGGTAAACTTACTTTTGCTCGAGGCATAACATCCCGGCCTCAGGTTGGCAACGCAACATTACCACCTTTGGCGTCTCTAGGCGGCGTGAATTTCGTACTATCAGGAAATCCGTCTGCTTGTTTGCCTTCCATTATCATAAAAAAATGTAATGGGTGTTGTAGCGTTTCTCATACAGAGTAGGAATTTTAAATCGTTACTTCACCTTTTAAAATAATGTTCCAAAAACAAATCTACCCTCGTATTTATTGAATAGTAGAATTATACCTATACTTAATGTAGACCAGTAAGTAAGCTGAGTAAGTAGATAAGTTGAATATCATGTAGGGATAGTATAGCAACACACCGCGTCATTAGTTTATATAAGCCATGGTCGTCTATATCACTATAGGTTATTTTTTTATTTATGCTACAAATATTGAAAACTAGGCGAACATTAGTTTAATATATTTCTTAATATTTGTTAACAAACATACGTTCAAATAAGTCCTTTATCCCATCTAATTTGCATTTTTCTGGAACATTTTCATTGCAGACACAACTCTCTTACGATCTCTATTATATTTATTTTTATATCATATATTTAAATAAAATAAAATGGATCTTACCCAACAAGGATCGCAGGATGCCGAAAAAATCACCAGCCAGTGAACCAGCTCCCATTACCAACTCTATGTCAGGGCGACCGTCAGCTAAATCTTTGGCATATTTCGTTTGAATAAAAGCGAGCCCTTCAGCACCTCCAGGTAGAGTCAGTGGTCCGTTACCTGTTAAATATTCCGCTGCGGAAATGGGCGAACCCGCAATCATCTAAAAACATAAATTACAATAAATGCGCATGTCACAAATATAATTGAAAATGACAATAAGGAGCCAGCACTATTGAATTAATTAAAACTTTTTTTATGTATTATTATATTGTATTATTGTTGACTAACAACCATAATACAAGCGTATAATTTGTTTACTTTTGGGTTAGATTAAATTTGTGTAACTTGTTCAGGGATATTTATTTATTTATAAGTGTAGGTAGGTGCAATTGACTTCTAAATATTATGGTACTTACAGAATCTACACATAATCCACTGGTATTCACTATAAATGCATTTCCAGAAAAAGTGACATGATCTTGAAGATTATAACCCACTGGTAGGTTAGCTACAGTGTTTATGCCTAGCTCCTGTAAATGATCCTCCGGTCCAATGCCAGACAGCATGAGCAGTTGCGCCGTACCTATAGTTCCTGCCGCCATAATCACTTCACGCCGAGCGTATACTTTCCGTCTGAAAATTTTCATTTGATATATTATTTCATATCTTAAGAATAGCAAAACTAAAAAAAAACGACGTGGATTTCAATGATTATGTCGTCTAGGTACACAAAAGTAGCACACTTTAATTTCATGGATTTCTCTGTGATTCCATTAGCATATCCAGAATTGATGCCAAATTTCTGATTTCCAATTTTCATTATATCGAGATTCAAGTTTGGAACCTAGCTAGCACGGAAGCACAAAATCTTTATTTTGTGACGGAAGTATACGCTTAATCAAATAAAACAAAAATATCGAAAGAGAAAATTATCAACACGGATAAAAAAATATAGAAGTCGAATATTTAGCATACCTACTATACATTTTCGAAGTTCTTTTAAAAATCTCCCCTTGCTCCTTAGTACCAGAGTCTATACCTGATTATGGATATTTAATTACTTATAGAGTGATTATTTTGTAACGTTTTATAAGATATATTTTATTTATAATTTTATCGCCTCTGTGGTCTAGCGGTTCAGTTGTTGGACTTGACTGCATGAGGTCCCGGGTTCGAATCCCGGGTCGGGCAACAAAAAGAAAATTGGGTTTTTCCAATTTTCTAATTAAGAAAAAGTTGCTCGGGATAGGGTATGTGCCCGGTTGGCGATAGGCTTGCCACCTATCACATTGTGGGACTTAGTATCTTCGGCTAGTCGTGGGTGCCCTGGCCTCTGCCTACCTCTTCCAGGATATGGGCGTGAAGATACTTTATAATTTTATATTTATTTTTATAATATAAATGTTTTATAATTACGTACATAACGTAATATTATTTACCTTCTATTAAATTTAATAAACTCAACACCATTCGCTGTTTTTGTTTTAGGATCCATCAATATCTTCGTGACAGTCGAATGTTTGGAAACCTTCAAATTCAGCCTCGAGCGTATCGGTTCTAAAAATGCTTTAGACGTACTGCAGCGCCTGCCTTCCCGCATGGTAGCCTGAGGCTTTGAAAATCCAATAATTTGTTCTCCATTTGGATCATTCCATGGAAAGCCAAGCTCGTTTCCTGCATTTTTGAATGCTGTTTCAAGTGGAGAAGAGTACGTTGAGTACTCTATATCAAGATAGCCTCCTATTCCGTGATACGAGGAGTTTTTTAATTCATCTATTCTTATATTTTCTGACTTTTTGAAGTATCGCAAAATATCAGAATAACCCCAACCTTCATTTCCCGTTTGAGCCCAATCATTATAATCGTCTGGATGACCTCGTTGATAAATTAAAAAGTTCAAGACGCTGCTGCCTCCTAATACTTTACCCCGAGGCATAAAGCAAACGTTCCCTCTTAGATTCCTGCATGCTCTCTTTTCTGGTTCGGAAGTATAACCCCAATTCATAGGAGTGAGGGAGAGAAAAGGGGCAAATATAGGTATGTCTGAGAAGAAATTCTCATTTCCTCCCGCTTCTAATAATAATACTTTCCATTCGGAAATTTCGGAGAGTCTATTGGCTAAAACACATCCTGCGGAGCCAGCTCCTACTATTATAAAATCATATTCCTGTTTATTTTTGGGTGTATAATCTGGCAGAAATCCTTCTTTAGAATCACTTCGAGGCCGACGAAATAAATCCGTCCAAAAGTCGAATATGTTATACGTTTCTAAAGATGCTTTAGAGATTATTGTGAATATTATAATGGATACGGACCAGCGCATTTTGTGCTGAGTTTTGCATATCTGTAAATAAAAAAACATAAACATAATGAATCTGTTATTTTTTTTATAGTAAATGAAGCATTAAAATTTAAAAATTACGTTCTCTTACTAATCCTATTAATATTATAAATACGAAAGTTTGTATGTTTGTTTGTTACTTCTTCACGAAAAAACTTATGATCCGATTTTCACGAATTTGGTACACACATAGAGGGTAACTTGGATTAACACAGTTCTTATCTCAAAAAATTTTCTTGTGGGACCATTAACCATGCGGGTAACATCTAGTTCTTCATAATAGTATGAAATACACTTAAGATGTTAACGGTGCTTTGTAGGAGATAAAATTGGTAAATATCTTGGATAACTAAGTTGTACCAGCTGTCCTACTCCTATCCCCCAAACGGGTTAAACACTGTGTCTGAGCATTGAATTTCAACCGTCTTATTAATAAAAACGGACTAACGTAGGAGTATAATTAAGTTGATATTATAGTCTGTATTGCTTCGTAATAGAGGCTGGAGTGCCGCAGAGCTCGGTGCTCTAAACT
>NJDC01003082.1:182364-197053 GCA_002245475.1 Calephelis virginiensis
AAAGACGTACCACGACCGCCGCGCGTCCATGTAGCCCTCTTCGCGAACGATACGACTCGATATACGACCAGCCATATGGGATAGTTTATAGGCAATAAATACCCTTCGTAGCGCGGCCACTCTTCTGGGCGACTGGTTCAGGAAGTGGCGTATATAAGTAAACCCCGACAAAAGTGCAGCGGTGCTCCTTAATCGGAGTAACAAACCCTGCGAACGGATGAAACCCTATCGTAATCCGGGCACCATCAAAATGTTCGATAGAATGATCCCCTGGGAAAATTTAACAAATACCTAAGGGTCATCCCAGACAGTCATATGTCGTTCAAACCGCACATATCACGTGTCACCATAGTGTCACAAATAAAGCTAGGTTCGTACTTAGCCGTCTCTTCTACTTAATCAATAAAAATAGTAAAGTGTCACTTCGTAACAAAGTTACACTTTACAAAACGTGTGTTAGGCCAACATTAGCTTACGCAAGTGTAGCCTTCGCACAGACCTACTCGACCCACCTTAAAAAGCTACAAGTAGTCCTGAATAGGTTCATGCATACTGCCACCGGTAGCCCGTGGTACGTACGCAACTTGGACCTACATTACGACCTAGATTTATTCACAATAACGCAGCATTTTAATGAACGTTACTTTGAAATAACGCGGTAGTAAATTCGTAAAACTCACACTCAGCAGCAGGTGTTGACTTGATGATCACTTGGAAACGTCCAGCCAGTTAACTCCGGACCCCAGGTTGGCAACGCACCATTACCAACGCGTGCACGCTAACTCCTCGTCCAACAGGGCGCTCAAAATATATGTATAAATTGTATATTGTGTATAAGAATGTGTGAATTGTGGAAATCCCTATGTACTATTTCCAAGGTTGTATCTGTTAGGATCTGCCACCGTGCTGAGTACTAATACAGAATACAAATAACATAGCATAAGTGATCTAAGAACATTGATATTCATGTCCTGGCTCATGAATAAAATATTGGCTGTGAACAGACAAATCTAGAGCATTATAATCGACCTATTTTAGTTTTGTCAGTTGTAAATAAAATACGTTATAAACACCATATTATATGGGATTTGTGAGATGCTAATCTAAAGTCGCCTCTGTGGTCTAGCGGTTCAGGTGTTGGACTTGACTGCATGAGGTCTCGCGTTCGAATCCCGGGTCGGGCAACAAAAAGAAAAAAAATGGATTTTCCAATTTTCTTATAAAAAAAGTTGCTTGAAATTGGATATGTGCCCTTTTGGCGATAGGCTTGCCACCTATCACATTGTTGGACTTAGTATCTCCGGCTAGTCGTGGGTGCCATGGTTGTACCTCTGCCTACCAATTCGGGGATATGGGCGTGAAGATACTTTTTTTTTAAATCTAAGATATATTGGTCACATGAGCAAGTTTTCAAGCAACCACATCCTTATTATATTTATTTAAACTTTTTTATATCATCTTAATATCTATAAATTTCGTGTCACGTTGTTTGTCCGCGATGGACTCCTAAACTACTTAATCGATTTCAATCAAATTTACACACCGTGTGCAGTTGGACCTAACTTGAAAGATAGGATAGCTTACGTCTCAATTTATCGCGGGCGAAGCCGCGGGTAACAGCTAGTACTAATATAAGATATTTTACAAACGACCAGCTTAAGTTAATGTTTCTTAATGCTTAACACCTTAAGCTGCTCAAGGTGTTCAGCATTAAACAACAAACAAAAAGAAGATGCCAGATAAATGAAAAATTAAATCAAAACATTACATGCTTAAATGTTTTTAAATTTCTGCTTATTGACAGTTTCATCCGCAAAAGCAATAATAATATTAATAAATATCTCTAGACAACTCACACAAATTGAATCTAACCACAAAGTAAGCAAATTAGGTAAGTATATGTTTGTGTTATGGGTGTTAGTCAACGATTCTAAAACATAGAAATACTTAGATCTCTGGTATCTAAGCGGAAAGAGACTTTGTTTTGTACTTGTTTATATTGTTATACTTGTATATATTGTCCGGCGCCGGACTTGACTTTTTGAGTATGAAAATGTATATTTTCAAAATTGAGGTAGAAGAGGTAGGCAGAGGCACAACCAAAGCACCCATGACTAGCCGAAGACACTAAGTCCCACAATGTGATAGGTGGCAAGCCTATCGCCAACCGGGACAAAATTGAAAATATACATCTTCTATTTTTTTTGTTGCCCAACCCGAAAATCGAACCCGGGACCTCAAGGAGTCAAGTCCGACAACGGACCGCTAGACTACAGAGGCGATAACTAAGACTAAGATAAGAAGACTGGTAATTTAAAGAACTAAATTTTCAACAAAACGTGCTAGACTTTGATACGTACACTACCGTATGTTTTATACTACTTTTATACTGTCTGCGACTTCGTCAGCGTAGAATAGTTACAATATTTAAAGAAGTTTTCATCCCCTATTATAGTGTTTTGGCCCGAGCCTGGCTTGAGCCCGAATTTTTAGTTATGCATATCAAATTTCAACAATTTTTTTTAAGAAGTTAAGACGTGAAAAAGCAAAAGACAGAGAGACAGACAGACATTTGATTTGTAATATTAGTATAGATTGCAACACATAGTCAAAGTTCTGTCCGCATTTTGATTAGTGTTAAGTGCCAGTGATAACTGTAAGTGTAATATAATTAACACTAAACAAAAGGCGAAAAATAAAGTGAAAGTGTACAAGTGATTTTCAATATTCATAAACTGGTAAAATTTGGTATAGTAACGAATTATTTAAATCGAAAAAATTGATTAATATTTGTTTGTGTAGGCAGTTTTGTTCAGTTTCTAAGGTCGTATTGAGAAATTTCGAATACTGCCGTGTCATTGTAATAAGGTCATGCCTATTTGGTCTTTTTACAGAACTCCTTGTGTTGCATAATGATAAAAAACAAGTTTTTATAAGATAGTAAACAAGAACATGGTTTAAATGGTATTAGAAAATTATTGGCCATAGACAAAGTGTTATGTTGTATGTACTGATGTGTCTCTATCTCATGATAGGGACCGCTATGTTTGAAATGGTTTTTTTTAAGATATTGAAAGGCAAACAAGCCGGAAAACAAACGGATTTCCTGATGGTAAGAAATCCACGCCGCCTAGAGACACAAAAGATGGTAACGGTGCGTTGCCAACCTGAGGCTGGGATGTCAGACCTTGGGCAAAGGTAAGTTTACCGCCTATCGTATCCTCTAAACCGGAACACCTTAACGGTAAGTACTGATGTTATGACAGCAGGAACAGATAAGGCGGTGGTACCAATTTACCAATCCGAGTGAGTTGCTGCAAAACTCTACCTACTACTCTACTCTACTCTACTAGTCAGATGTCACAGTGCTAGTGACGGTAAGCATATGCTCGCCTTTAACGAGCTGCCTGACAGGAAGGCAGATGGTCTATTTTGCAAAGGAGCCTGGACCAACACGGAGAAAATCATGTATCGGATATCTTAGCCTTCAACACGGAACATGACAGTAGCAAGTCCTGGCGCTAGGCCAACATGAATAGATAATACAGCGGTACGAATAAGATCGATCTTAAAAGCACTATTATAATACTATCAATATTGTTTTTAGTTTTTTGAATGAGCGCTAGCATCTGCCATTAATCAAGTTTAAGATTGCATCAAGTTACCTGATTCAGCAATCTTTCTTCGTCTCCTTCAATCAAAATTGGCTTAAATTATTTAAAATTAGTCATAATTCGTCATACATGACTTATATCAGGGTCTTGAGTAAAGCAATGGCCTTCTTACTCAAGCCCATTTCGTGAGATTTGGTGGCAGCGAAGAAATGCACGATACACTAATTTCATGATACTTCACTTGTGCACTTGAACTAAACAAAATTGTTCAAAATGCCAGCAAAGAATAATGGCAGATTTACATGTATGAAATTGTCTAGAATTAAATTGAAGGATCCGGTGTAAAAAAAATATGACTAAGAGTCGGTGATAGTACCTGAGTCTACATGCTAGTTTATTTTTATTTGGGAAAGCCAAAAAAAATATATCGGAGTTTGAAATGTTTTGATTTTTTGGTTATGAATGAATACAGTCATGTTCTATGTTGTTATCGTATGAGTTTTTATGGATAGCGCCCACTGTTAACGGGGCGGAGCATGTCGGGCCGGGGCGCATCGCATTGCAAAGCCCACTGACGCGGGCCGGGCCGCATCGCATCGGCCATAGATTTAGGATGTACAAGATCAACAAAGCGTGGGAGAGAGAAGTCCTTATCAGGTACAAATTGCCTTAGAGGAACAGAGAGAGAGAGTCAGGTACCTATGTGCCAACATTTACGCGAGTAAGAGTTCATAGTATTCCTGTCATAGTGCGTCGCTCTGAATTTTGTAATCTTATAATAATTTTGTAATAATAATTTGTAAAAAAAATTGTAAAAAGAATCTTACAATTTAAATGGAATAAAATATAAAGGCAATTACGATGTCGTGTTCTGTAAGCGCTTGTGATGTTACAAAACGTTACAATCCTAATAAATACACATTTCATAGGTAAATACAACTTTGACATAAGAATATTTAAAACTGCGTTTTGTTAGTTTTTTTGCGATTTATCTGCTCACTAGAGGATTTTTACAATATATTTATTTGCATTGTTTTATTTACAAGAGTATTTTGTACCCTTAAACGGCACAAGCAAAGATATTATGTAAAATAATAAATTGTTTGTTTACGCTAGGGCTTGACAACGCGGTGCCATCCTAAATATCGATGAATGTCAACCAAAGAGTATAAATACTCTTTAGCAAGAGATTTCAACATTGGTTGTTTAACCAACTTGATTTTCGTAAAATACATTTGTACTTAAGACTGAGATGCGCTTATACGTAATCTTTTTATGAATACTTGATATTATTAAGTTTAATCACTAACGCATTCACTGCCACCAACGCATATACTTACGTGTTTTCGTTACTTGAGTCCAGTGCTTTGAACGCGTCTGTGAGTTCATTTATTTAGCGAGCTGTGTCCAGTGCCTATGTGCGTTACATACGAGTTCTATTAATTTTGCAATATTATATTATATATATATATATATTATACATTTGGTCATTTTTAACCGAATTAAAAAAGAAGAGGATTTCAAATCGAAGGTATTTTTTATGTGTGTTACCTCGTAACTTTTTACTACGTGATACTATTAATTTATTTTTATTTGAAAACCATAATGCGGACGAGAAGCTTACCCGCAGTAACTAAATGGTTGAAATATGATTATAAAAGCATTCGTTCCGGTGGGAAAGCTTGTGAAGCTAGACTTGCACATTACGCTGAACATTCAAGTCACAGGACTGCGATGCACCTATAGGTATATTATATACCTATATAATAATGTCAATAATCTCAGGTTGTCCTTAACCACAAGGAGAGTGGTATGCTTGATTGCTGTCTCAAGCAAGGCTTGGAACCGGTACGAAAAGTACAGGTTCTGCACCGGTATTTAGCGGTTCCTACCATTTCGATACCTGGATACCGGTTCGAAAGTGAGTACCGGTACTTCGTATACCGGTACCGACCCGATAACGGTATCTATCAAGTACCGGTACTATTACCGATAAAAACCAGTATCAAATTAAGGTACCCTTTAAATACAAGTGCGACGTTGCCAATTTTCCTTTTTAGGTATCGGTATTATTTAAATTTCTCATTAATGAACAGAGATATCTTCGATTGAAGAAAAAATAATAAATAATATGTTTTCTAGTACCGGTATTATTTAAACAGTACCGGTACCAGAACCCTTAAATCAATAGTACCAGTATTAAGTCTGGTACCGGTACAAACAGTACAGGTAACGCCTTGGTATCGGTATTGCTTCAAGGTCATTAATACCGGTTCCTAAAAATACCGGTATTTCAAGCCCTGGTCTCAAGTCATATAAAACGTTGTACTTTTCTATCTGTTTGGCGGGATAATAATGCCACTTATATCATTTTAACGGCTACCTTGCGCTTTAACCGGAACATGATAATGAATAACAGTGCTGTTTCGGCCGACAAAGACAAAGATGGTGACCCTAAAAGACAAGCGTCGCGTACACATCTACCATCTATTAGTGACTGTGCTAGTGATACATAAAGCCAATATTTCACAAATACAATGTCTTAATAGTCATACAACATAAAATTTGATATTGTATATATCATAATAGATGAGGGTAAAGAAAATATGCTAATTTACTTATAGTTTGTTAATTTATCGATATCGCTAACGTACGTGACCTTTTTAACAACCCTTTTTTTATCTCATACATAAACAATTTACTCACACTCACGCATATTTTTTTTGGTTTCGCTTTTTAACTGACTTTGTTTATCTAGTACATCCTAAATCTATGGCATCGGCAGATTTTTGTTACTCAGTACCAAAGTAGAACAATGAAATAGAGAGGCAATTCGACGTTAAAATGGTCAAGTATAGAAAGTGGCGCCTTTAGTAGTTGTCGTATGAAACTTTAGCGTTAATATACCAAAGTGCTTAATCGATCTTACATTATATCGAGTCTTGTGTCGCAGCTGTACTATTTTTTTGGCAGTGACTGACTGATTGACAGTTAGATGCAGAATGCTATAGAATACTTCTGCGTTTATCGTTTCGGTTGTATTTTGTGCGTTTATTTGGTTTTTTATTTATTCCTACCCGACCTAGACTGCTTATGGACTGATTGATATTGCCCCGTGCGATTATGTACTGCTTGTCCTTAGGACTCTGGTTTTGCTTTTGCGTGACATTGTGCTGATTATAAACTGGACTTATTTGTTGTATGTTTATGTCGTATGTTTGATTTAATCTTAATCTAACATACAAAAAGTCGTATGATAACAACATAGAACATGACTGTATTCATTCATAACCTAAAAATCAAAACATTTGAAACTTCGATATATTTTTTTTCGGCTTTCCCGAATAAAAATAAACTAGCATGTAGACTCAGATACTATCATCAATTCTTAGCCATATTTTTTTTTACACCGGATGCTTCAATTTAATTCCAAACAATTTCATGTATGGTTTTACACAAAAACGCCGGTTTTGGTGACTCTTGACACCACGCTCGGATAAAACCAGAGTGATTTGATCGTTGAATGTCAACCTAGTCTCCTCAGTCTATATTATTTTTTTAGTAGATATAAGTATAACATTTACTTTCGCATTGTGCATCTGCTTGTTAATCTTTTATCAGTCATTTTTTCCACATAACCGAACCAACTGAGCAAGCCCTTTCTCATTTTCACTTACAATTTCTTTCACTCTTTCTCTGATCTCACTGTTACTAATACGGCCAACGAGCATTGGATCTCATTTCGACCGTATTCACGCTACTCTCATGCGTTTTCTGACATACCCAACTCTCGCTTCCATACAACAACGTTGGGATAAGCACAAAATTATTCAAAGCGAGTCTAGCACCCTGACTTAAAACCTCGCTTTGAAATAGCTGCTACCAATCAGTTATTAGGTAGCCACAGTTTTTTTTAGTAATCAATAAAAATATCTTAGTTAATAAATAAACAACAAACTATTTTATTAGATTTTTTGGAACTAAATTTTAATAATCAGCTAGCAACACGCTATTGTACCTAAAATGACAAATCCGATCCTACTTTCCAACTTGCATGAAATCGAGATTCGATAGTAACCCTACAGGTCAGATGTTTGTTCGGGATTGGATAACCTCCTAGTTAGCGATAGGTTTGCACTTTGTGCCTATCACATTGTGGGACTACCTATGTTCCTTTCGCTAAATATGGATACCCTGTTTCGATCCCTTTTGGATATAGACGTAGAGATACTTACGTTTTTAAAATGAAATATGAGCCTAGTAAATTATGAAGTACGCAGTAACATTATAAGGCTCTCTGCCTACTTCGTAAAAGACAAGAGCGTGTTCATATTAATTCAGCAACCGTGGGATCGATAAAAATTTATGTTCATTTGTTGTAGCTAGATTTATATACCCACCACCTTTGACATGACCCTGACATAATCATTATACAAATGAGAAAAACAATAGGTCATATATTTGTCATAATCCAAACAAAAAGATAATATTTCTATTAAATATGTAGATATCAATGTCGATTGCTTAATAATTTTGTTACTGGGTGTGGCATAATATAAATAGTAAAACAATGCGACTATCTTTTTACCTGCGACTTGACATTGATTTTCATACAAATTTTCATCCCTAATTCTAATTAATTGGAAGTCTATTTTTGGGAAAAGCGTGGCACATATTTGAAGTCGGGTTCTAAACTATTTAGTGTTATAAATTTTATCAAAATCGTTATAGCTGTAAAAGCGTCAATGACACAGACTGACATCTATTATTAACTAGCTGAATTGACAGACGTTGTCTTGTCCTATGTAAATTTTTTTTGTTCATATGAACCTTCTACTGATAATACTTAATTCAACATAAAAGAATAAAAAAAATGGTCTATCCGTCAAGGTGTAGAGCGATGGTCAAATTAAATAGGGATTCTTTTTTATATGTAAAATATACCTAACTATGGATGAATTTAGAGACTACTTCGATATTGTAATTATGCGTCGTCATTGGCCAAATATTAATTCGTACAGAGAAAACTTTATGTCCCTGTTAAGCACTATGTGCGTTGGTAGTCGAGTGTTTTGGGCAGAATTTGAATGTATATAGGAAAGGAGTTCATACAACTTTAATAATTAAAAACAAGTCAAGTAATAAAAATGTTACCTATAACTCTTACCGTATCACTAATAATACAGACTAAAATACCTTAAGGTTTAAATTTACATTATATTACTACGTGATGCCAAAACTTTGTCCCCTTGTTACGAAAATTGCGCGGACGCAGGAGCATAAAATTTGACACATTTATAGTTTATGTGTAGGAGAATTGCAGAACGCAAATATTTTTCAATAATAATGCTTATAAAGTACATTAAATCAATAAATAAAACATTACCCATACTAGGTATCATGCATTTGACACACACAAACAAATATATTGATGATAACGATAAAAGATCACAGATGGCACGCTAAAAAGTTTGGAAACAAAGTAGTTGGTCTTAAGAAATGAAGATGGCGTTTTTATCAACAAGACCAATGGGCAACCACTAGTTTACATTATAGTTTGTATTGTAGTTGAGAAAGACTAAAGTCAACTTAAACCTTCAAGTACTTTAACCTATGTCTATACTTATAATAAACCTGTAGAAGAGTGAATTCGTACATTGAATATATTTATATATGTCTAAACTTGGGCAACGTATCACGTTTTAGTATTTTTAGAAATTTTGTCTGTCTTTATGTATCATAACCTTGATTAACGAGAAATCTACTGAATCGATAGTAGTAGGTAATAGTAGAAGATCCGAACCTACATCGTCTTACACCGAGCTGATGATTGAATAAAACATATTTTATAGTCAAGTAAGTATATTAGCGATTATATTAAAAGTGGGTTGCCTAAACAAATCCTGGACCGAATGTTTTTAATTATTTAAAAAAATGATTTTTGTATTTCCAATTTATTTTCAGGCAACTCTATATGTCAACATAAATTGTAATAAAAATTGTAAAAAATGTTATAAAACTGCACATATGTTGATATATTTTTTTCTATTATCCGATCCCATGAAAGTAACTAGCATCGACAATGATGACAGATAAATGACAGATAAATAACAGGCAACCCAACTTATGCAACTTCGTCTTATACCTGCTTTAAGTCGGAAAAAAATCTTAATATTGCACCAATTAATGAATAGAAATCATTTTAAAAAAGACAAAAAAAAATGTCCAGGATTTTTTTAGGTCAACCTATTATTAATATATTTTCTTATATACTAAATTTGCTATAAAATCGGTTTCATCCTATTATCAGTTCGGTGTAGGTCGACCTAACTTCGGATCTTAGACTATAATTTAGCCAAATTTGGGCTGGCTATCCCGCTCAATAAAGGAGAAACTCTTCTAGAGGGAGCGGGATTAAAGTCAAAATGTTAATTGAATTATAGTTCATGGCGTTTAGTTCGATTTAATTTATTTGTTATTTCATTTGTAGTATGTGCTTTATAGATTGTCTCGTATTTTTTTTCCAAGTTATAAAGGATCTCCATGATCATATCTCCGAAGGGGTAGTCAGAGGTACAACCAGAGCACCCACGACTGGCCGAAGATATTAAGTCCCATAATGTGATAGGTATCAAGCCTATCCCGGACACATATCCAGTCCAGGCAACGTTATTTCTATTAGAAAATTTAAAATACACATTTTCTAATTTTTTTTTGTGATCGAACACGGGACCACAAAAAGTCAAGTCCGAACCGCTAGACCACAGAGGCGATTAAGTTATACATTTTGTAATTTAGAAATTACTGATAATAACACTCAGTAAAGACCAAATATCTTGAAATCCTGAATGTGTTTCCCTACATTTGAACTTACTAGTCATCTTACATACATATCTACATGATAAGTCCCTTTGCAGGGTAGGCTGAGAGTATGGAGTGCCAAGTGAACGAAATTCGACGGGTCGGCCAGTTTGTTAGCAAGACGGTTACTGGTTAAGATGCGACTGCATCTGTTAAGTTTACTCAATTGCCTTTTGTGTAATAATGGGTCAATTAATTGAGATATTCGTATCTTTATGCCAAATCCCTTGGTAGGTAGGCGGGGAGTATCAAGTGATGTCCCGATTCCTACGAACATCGGTTCCTCCCCATTTATTACTTTTCTCAAAAGCACGACATTTTCGGAGATTATATGGTAATACTTTTTTTATGAGATCTGATTAAATAAGAAAAGGCTTGCTCCGTTGGTTCGGTGATGTGGAATGAAAAAGCATCTTCACGCCCATATCCTCGAAGGGGTAGGCAGAGGCACAACCAGGGCACCCACGACTAGCCGAAGATACTAAGTCCCACAATGTGATAGGTGGCAAGCCTATCGCCAATGGGGCACATCTCCAATCCCGAACAACATTTTTTTTATTGGAAAATTGGAAAAACCCAATTTTCTTTTTGTTGCCCGACCCGGGATTCGAACCCGGGACCTCATGCAGTCAACTGAACCGCTAGACCACAGAGGCGAGGGGAGAGAGAATGAATGAATGTTAAAAATTGGAAAAAAAAATATAATCTGAATTGTATCCACGTTTATGGTTATCGGTGCCTGGGAATACCTAGGTTGAAATTCCACAATCCAATCGCTCGGGTGTTATCCAGAGGTCAAGAGTCAGCTTCCTTGTTTGTAATTAATGTGGAGGAAGATAGGTAGAACCGCGCCACTTGGCACTCAATACTTTCTCTGCCTATCCCACAAAGGACTTAGCGTGAATAAAATGTGTGTGTTATAGGTGGGTGATAGTCAACAGTACCAATACATAAGCATACTTAAATATATTATGTAATAAACACTCAGATCCGCCAACACAGACACTACACCAGTTCACCACACAAACGTCTGCCTCCATTGGGAATCGAACACGAGCCTCGCAGTTAGTCTGCAGGGTTAGGCATGATCGCTAGCCCTTCGACCACGAAGGCGGTCAAGATGTATATTGTGTACCTACTTTTAAAGCCAATGACAAAATTAGTAAAACAGCAGACAAAACTAGTTTAAAATCAATTAAGTTTAAATAATAGCGGAGTAATATATTGATAGTTAAGTATCAGCTAAGGGGTATCAATCATGTTGTGGGATAAGCCATCATCTGTCTTCTAGTCCCTAGCGGATTACTTGGCCATCTACAGACTATTAAACTTGACATCGTCGGGGATGGATCGCTTCACTTATATTTAAAGTATAAAGGCAATTAGGTAAGTATGACGAAGTGCACAATGCGATATCCAAAGTTGTACATTAGTTCACAGTTAACAATCTTCTCTTAAATGGTAATAAGACGAAATGTATTAGATTTTCAATGCCAAATGTTAGGCTAGTAGATTCCAATGTACAACTACTTGGATCTAAACTGGATCTGGTTGAATCAACTGTCTTTTTAGGCATCACTGGCAAATTGGCAAATAGGCTTAGTTCAGCAGCATTTGCAGTAAAAAAAATAGGAACATTAACAGATGTTGAAACGGCCCGAACAGTGTATTTCAGCTATTTTCATAGTTTAATGTCTTATGGGATACTTCTTTGAGGAAATTCTGCAGATATCAATACTATATTTGCATTACAAAAAAGAGCTATTAGAGCTATTTATAATCTTAATGTAAGGGATTCCCTGCGTGAAAAATTCAAAGAAATAAATATTTTAACCTTCAGTTCTCAATACATTTATGAGAATTTAATGTATGTTAAAAAAAATCTATGTATGTTTACAAAAAAATGTGATGTTCATAATGTAAATACGAGGGATAAAAATAATCTAGACGTACACAAAACTCGTCTTCATAAAATTAGTAAATCCTTTTTCGGTCAATGTATACGTTTTTACAATAAGCTGCCCCTTGGTATTAGAGATCTACCTTTAAATAAGTTTAAAAAATGTATAAAAGTAAAATTGGAGTTTTGGCGCCATCGTGAATGAAGATGGTCGTATTTTTTTCACAATTATTGAATTTAGTGTAGAACATGAGTAAAATTGGTTAATTTAGGTGGGAATTAGTTTAATTTTGTTCAGTGAAAGTGCACAAATGAAATAATCATGAAGAAATTAGCGTATCGTGTATTTCCTCATTGTCGCCAAATCTCATTACATGAGCTTGAGTAGTGAGGCCACCGCTTTACCCAAGAACCTGACATGACTTTGTAAATAAGTGACTAATGAATGATATAAAGAATGAATACGGAAGACATGAATTGAAAATATACAACTAGAAAAAGATTTATTAAAACGGAAGACGTGGCTGTATGGACTCAGATCCTTTGCCTTTCCCCGACTGGGATAAAATTAAAAAAAATAAAAGTAAAATTATGTCAAAAAGGCTATTATACGGTCTCAGAGTATTTGGAAGATGAACATGCTTGGGGATAGAGATTTCAATCTCCCACTGCAATTTGTAATGTGATTTGTTGTACCTTTTATTTAAGTTTAAATCTGATTGTAATTTGTATTTTTAATCTAGTTTATATTGTAAATATTATTATTGAAAAAAGACAAGCCCGCTGAGTTTTTTTTTCGCCGGATCTTCTCAGTGTGAGGCCGCGATTCTGATCCGATCCGTTCAAGTGAATAAAGATTATTCTGATTTTGATTCTGATTCTGATTCGATCTTTTCTTCACGACCATATCCACGGAGATACGCGACAACCAGGTCATCCATGACTAGTCGAAGACACTAAGTCCTACAATGTGATAGGTGGTAAGCCGACCGTCAATTACGCACATATCCAATCTCGAGATATCCTTATAATAATACAAAATTAAAAACAATCATTTTTTTCCCGACCCTTGGATCGAACCCGGGAACTTAAGAAGTTAAGTCTGATGGCACAGTGCTAGAATGTAGAGGCGATTTTTGAGCATAGTTTTTAATAAGTTTCTGAAGTGGAAACTTCTTTAGCGGCGTTGCGCACTTTTTTTGGAATGGGTAAAAACTTCTAACATCGCGTCAGATTGTCATGTTTGTGTACGATAGCGCAATAAATGAATATTATATTCTATCACATAAATGATAGTACTTTCATACTGATATTTAAAGCAATTCGTGCAAAATTCCAAAATATCAAAAATGCACAACATTAATATTCAAGTTTTCACTTCTGTCAGCACTCCCGGAGTGCAACTCGTATTTTTTTTTGTGAAAAGCTTTTATTTTTGTCTTTGTGAAGTACTATTCAAGAAGACTACTGGATTGATACCAAACCCAAATATGTGATTAAAATTTTTTTTGTCAGTCTGTCTGTATGTTCAGGCATCACGTGAAAACTAACGGATCGATTTCGATGAAACTTGGTATAATTATACCTTATTATCCTGGGCATAAAATGGGATATTTTTTATCCTAGAAAAATACGTAGAAAAAAAATAAATCTTAATTTTTCTGTTTTATCACGCGAAGACCGACATCCGCGCGGACGTAGTCGCGGTCGGAAGCTAGTGTCATAATAATTTTGGCTTGTCTACTTATTTGCAAGTTTCCATTACAATCAATACCTACATCGAGATATATGATAATATATTATTACAATATCTTCACACTATGCTATGAGTTTGAAAAAAATCGAAAATATTTGCTAAATTTTGCATGACTTTGCAAAATAGAATAAAATTATGTACCAACATATTTGTGTTGTAGAGTTATGACGACTCTATCACATATTGGTAAAATTGTGTAGTCGTTTAGATTGAAGGAGTTTTAAGTGTTGGTCCAGGCTCCTTTGTAGAATAGACCATCCGCCTTTCTGTCAGGCAGCTGGTAAAAGGCGAGCATAAGCCTAACGTCACTAGCAAATTGACATCCTACTAGATGGTAGAGTTTCGCAGCGACTCAACCGGATTGGTACCACCGCCTTACCTATTCTAGCCACCATAACGTCAGTGCTTGCCGTTGACGTGTTCTGGTTCGGATTATAAGATAGCCGGTAACTCTACTTTTGCTGGAGACTTAACATCCCGGCTTCAGGTTAGCAACGCACCATTACCATCTTTGATGTCTCTAGGCGACGTGAATTTCTTTCCACCAGGAAATCCGTC
>NJDC01003082.1:205846-221280 GCA_002245475.1 Calephelis virginiensis
AAAATTAGTTAATTTAGGTGGGAATTAGTTTAATTTTGTTCAGTGAAAGTGTATAAATGAAATAATCACGAAGAAATTAGTGTATCGTGAATCTCCTCGCTGCCGCCAAATCTCCCAAAGTAAGCTTGTGTAAAGTGACCACCGTTTTACTCAAGACCCTGACCTGACTTTGTAAATAGTGACTAATGGCTGTATAAGAATAATTAATACGGAAGACATGTGACTAATGAATGTATAAGAAATAATTAATACGGAAGACGTGGTAGCATGGCTTAAAGGTCTTAGCCGGCCCCAGAAAGGGGCAAATTAACTTAAAAAAAAGAAAATTAAATGCATAAAACTGCATTGCCATATTTACTAAAGACAAAGACTAAAGTTGGCAATAGTGTCCAATTGTGGAAATATGCTAATCAGCTACCCTTTTCCAAACCGGAACAGAGCAGTGGTGAGCATTGTTTTGGCGGCAAGAACAAATAAGGCGCAATCGTCTCCAAACTATCACGTCAAGGTTAGCTCGCAATTGCGATCTTCTTCGTCAGCGTAGCATAGATTTACATCCCTCATAATAGTTCCTACAGGGTCCATTTTAAGGGTTCGGGTCTCTACATATATGCATATCAAATTTTACTACAATCAGTTCTGCAGTTTAGGCATGATAGAGCAATGTACAGACTTTTGCATTTACAGTATTAGTATGGATGGACATTGTACGTAATGAAGAGCAATTAAATAAAAAAATAAATATCACAGGACAAATTGCACAAATCGATCTAACCCCAAGTACCTAAATAATCTATTTTATAAATACTAGCTATCCCGGCGAACTTTGTTGCGCTTGACATTTGCGACTAATCACAGTTCATAAGAGAAAAATAAAAATTTAGTTTTTAATACATGAAAATTTTATTATAATTAAATTAAATCATAATCAAATTAAAAATAAGAGTTGGTTGTAGTCGAGTGTAAATTTGGTGTTATTTGTAATTTTAAATAACAAAAAATGTATAGTTCAAAATTGAAAAAAAATTATGGGTGGACAGCACTTAACATTTAGAGATATAAAAAAATAATGGTGACCGATTCTCAGATCCACCCAATATGCACCCAAAATTTCATAATAATCGGCCAAGCCGTTTTATTACAAGCACCGCGGAACAAGAAAATTATACACTAATAATCCTAATATAAACAATGTTCAATGAACTTGTGTTTAAATCTACATGTAATGTAGATAAGAACCATCTCGATCATGTCCTCTTCAAAATCCGTCCATCCTTCAAAAGTTATCATGCAACGGCACACACACAAACAAACAGACAAGTCAAACTTATAACATCCCTTTTTTCTATCGTGGCTTAAAATAATAAGTAATAAATAAAAATACGTATTTTTATTGATACCGGAATTAATACAATAAAAATGATATATTAAAAAATTAAAACAATTATGCTAACTGATATACTTGGATATAACTAAGTCAAGGAAACCGCAATGAGTTTCCTACAAAACTGTTATTAGTAATTTCTTATTATTCATATACATATTATATAATTTATGTGTATAAAAACTGCAAAAAATTATAATTACCACTTCATTTAGGTGAACAAAAATGTACAATGCAATATTAATACTAATATCAGCGAAAGTCTGTGTTTTTGTCCGTCCATCTGTTTCTCTTTTTAGGTTAAACAGCTGGACCTATATTGACGAAATTTGGCATGCATATACTATAAAAATCAGTTAACTTTAGAAAAAAAGAGGCCTGTACATGAGTGAGTTAACAATATTGGGAAATGACATCCTTGTTAGGAGTGTAACCTTCAGTGGTAGTCTATATAGCTTTATGCTCTGTACCTACACTAAACAATCTACATATTAATCTACGTGATGCCAAAACTTTGGACCCATTTTTACGAAAATTGCGCAGACGCAGGAGCATAAAATTTGGCACACTTATAGTTTATGTGTAGGAGAAGTGCAGAACGCTAATATTTTTCAATCATAATGCATTTGACAAACACAAACAACTATATTGATGATATCGATAAAAGATCACAGATGGCACACTAAAAAGTTTGGAAACACTTTGTTTCCTCTGTTTCCAGTTGGTCTTGAGAAATGAAGATGGCGTTCTTATCAACGAGGCATTAAAATTTATTATGGTCGAATTTCGACCAACGGGCGACTACTAGTTTAATTTAATAGATCAGTAGTTAACGCATTATAATGACTGGATATGCATCCATAAGTAAAAAAAAGGTTTATAAAAAAAAGGTTTTTATAAATATATAAAATCCTTTTTTTTTCTGAGAGGTATCAACTTTTAGTTTTCCAGGTTTTCTACATTGATAAGTAGCTACTATGTGTAAAATTTTCCCGGGTTGGTCCGGGTGTCCTGTGTAGAAGGCCTTCCTGTCAGGCAGCTCGTAAGGAGCTAGCATAGGTTAAAGGGATTATTACCAACAATACCGCTGGTGGTGCTTCCGTCTCGGAGGATAGAGAATAGCCGGTAGACTTGCACAATTAGTCTAATATCTCTGCCACAAGACAGCGACGCACCTGCAACATCTATGGTAGCTTTTATAGTAGATATAATCTTAATATCAGGAGAGCTGTGAGCTTGTTCACAATTTTGTCACATAAAAACACACTAACTAAGCGTAAACTAATACAAAAGCGTAGTTGTGACTAAATCTCACTTAAAACAAACTATTCGTAAACTAATACAAAAGCCTAGTAGTGCCTAAGTAGCAAGTCAGGTTTTAAAAGCAGTTAACATTGCAAAACCAAGTAGCGTTAAGTATATGTGATCATATGAATACAGATAGCAACTAGCCGGTGGCAAGTAATTTACACGCTTGTTACGGATGTTGGGTCTTGTTTGGCGACATATTCTGAATATATATGGCACTTTGAGAATATTTAAGATAGAGACTCATGCAATAAGGATTTATAGGCCTCGGTACTGTGTTTCGCAATAAATAGCTAAATGCTATTTCAAAAGATGCTTTGATAAGATGCGACGTTTATAATTTATTGCAATTATATGTTAGTAATCGTGAGTAAGTTGTTATATTTGAGCCCGTGTTTAATTACCTTAGAAATATACCAGTACTGAGTTAACTGTGGCGCAATAATCACGGATACTAAGATCTCGATTATTGAACTTCGTTATCGACGTATGAAAGATAGTTGCCGTCACATTATTAATTACTAGTTGGGCTCCACAAAAAACACTATGTTTTCGCTGAATTTCATATTGCGTTCTCCGTAATTTTTGTTTTCGTCCTTTGTTTCTGTGCCATAATATTTAAAATTATGTCATAAAGAAGTTTCAATTCTTTCGTGTGTCCACTAATAAACTTATTTTATTTTATTTTTAAAATATTGAACGCAAACAGGCAGACGGATTTTTTGATGGCAAGACACCTACGGTTTTAATGTTGCGTTGCAAACCTTAGACTAGAAGGTTAACCCTCGAGCAAAAGTAAATTTACCGGCTATCTTGTTGCCCGGGATTGCATATGTGCAGGGCCGTCTTAGATTATGTTGGGGCCCTGGGCACAAAAAAACTTGGGGCCCTTTTGGAATGTAAAGAAATCAAACTTTATAATTTTTTTCACTATGATTTTTTGGTAATCAATTACATTATTTTATTATAGTATATCATTAATAATATTAGTATGCTGCTATTTTTTTATTATAACGAGTTTTTGTTGAAATTCTCAAACTCAATTTTCTATAGAATAACAATTTCTAGGCTCATAATTATTAACGAATCACTTATTCTTAAGCTGCGAAATTGAATGCTCCCAAATTAGGGCAACAAGAAAAACGTAATTCACCCAACCAAAATATTTTAAGGTTAAAAGTTAGTGAAATTGTCAATCTTTCAGGGCCCTCTGAGTGTAGGGGTCCTGGGCACTGGCCCCGTGTGTCCTTATGGTAAAGACGGTATTGCATACGTGCCCGGTTGGCTATAGGTTTGCCACCTAGCACATAGTCATCGGACTTAGTCGTGGCCCGTGGGTGCCTTGGTTGTGCCTCTGCCTAAGCCTTCGGGGATATGGGCGTGAAGATTTAAAAATATCTAAATTATAGGAATTTGAAGCTGGTATTTAAAACTCGAATGCTATTATTTGAATAAGGTTCTTTGTAGGTACCGCGGGGGATATTGAGATTACCATTCCACGAACTAATCCCTTGTGCGCACTCGATATTCTCTACCTACCCCGCTAAAGACTTGGCTTAAAGAAATGAACATCTTAATATATATATACACACACCTTCGTGAATCTTTAGCCAAAGCGTTGCAAACCTTGGCCTTTTTTAACTTTTAGGTCTTGTTTACATTTAATAAATAACGAGGTCACGGGAGACATGATTATAATTTGGAGCACACGAATATTAGCATATATTCACGTATTCACTCATATTCGGAAAATAAATATTTATTCTTTCTTTCTTTCTTTCAAGGGAAAGACTGAATGAAACACGGCCTAATCTCAGACCTGTAGAGTTACTCTTGTATCTCGATTTCATCCCAACTGGAAATATGAATCAGATATGTCATTTTAGGTACTCTTGAACTGATTACTAATACTATGCGAAGTATTAACATTGTTGTTAATCAAAAAAAAGTATCTTCACGCCCATATGGCAGAGGCACAATCAGGGCACCTACGACTAGCCGAAGACACTAAGTCCCACAATGTGATAGGTGGCAAGCCTATTGCCATCCGGGCACATATCCAATCCCGACCAACTTTTTTTTTATTTGAAAATTGGAAAACCCCAATTTTCTTTTCGTTGCCAGACCCAGGATTCGAACCCGGGGCTTCATGCAGTCAAGTGGATTTGAATAAATTTGCATGTTAACTTCGACACGTGATTGGGGTGTTATTTCTAAAAGGTAATAAATAAGTAATATAAATATTTGTGATAATGGTGATTCGGTGATAACAGAGTGCTTTCAAGATAATTCAATTCCGTCTAGCCCTTTGAGTATTAATTAATACTCAAAGCATCTAATGATAAAACTTTAGACAGTGTTTGATACAATTGTTGACTCACATTTCTCACTATCCGAAATAATATACGTCCAAATATCAATATCAATGTCCTAATAATAATAATCCATTCATATTTGACAAAGTATGTATATTGACTATTAAGATTATGTTTTATTATTTTGAATGACTAGGAATATTTCACCAATGACAAAGAAATTACTCGTGATAATTTCAAAATGGCGCCCCTGGAGTTTGTACTAGACGAAGCATGATGGTACGCGTCATTGGGTCACTAGTGCATAGCCACGATATGTCCTTTGAAATTGGAACACAGGTTGTTACATATGTGTTGCCCTATTGTTGTTTAATTTTCCCAATTTATTTGCCCTTAAAGTTTTCTGTTAAATGTACTAATTTTACTAAGAAGTACTTAAATAATTATTACTAAGTAATTTATTGCGATAAGTAACGTTTACTAATGGATTCTTCTGCAATTTTTTTTTTTGCATTCCCTTTAAGGGTACCTATAGATTAACCTCGGGTCTTCAACTTGAAAAAATGCTTCCGCAGATTAACCGTGAATTTTGTGACTTATTATTAATTAGTTTTTTTAAATAATTTTTTTGCTATTGCTAAATTGTTTACGGCCATACTCAGATACATCAATTGTCTTTTAATAAGTCATTAAGTTGACATTTTCGTTATAAATTTTTTGTCATAAGTAAATTTATTTCGATTATTACATTACATATTATTGTAATTAGGTCTCGAAAATAAACTTAAGTAGATTATTCTTCCTGGAACACTTATATTAATTTACTTAACTTTGAGCCTTGCAAGTGTTGTCACACTATTTTGTTATTTAAATAAACTTATCTAAAATAATAACTTAAAAAATGTAGAAAGTAATGTGACCACTTTTACAAAGCATAAAGGTAGGCAAAGTTGTATTCCAGAAAGAATAATTGGAGTAGGTAGGTAGTCTTAAAAATAATTTAATATTATAATAAATAATTTAGCAATAATTAAATATATTTAAAACCATATATTGACTGTTCGGATTTTAAAATAAATTGAAGTAGTTCGAGTAACTATAAATTTGAAGTAAGGTTAAGTCATGCCCTAAAAGTAAATATTAAAATAAAAATAAATTTCAAAATTATAATTACTAATTTATCCGTAATAATAATTATGTTTAAAAACATCTTATTGTTTTTTTTAAATAAATTAAATACACTACCATAAATAGTTCTAAAATAAATATTCTCACCACTATTAAAATTTCATTAAGTAAAAGTTATTATTGAAATAATTTTCACGGCTGTGTTTGATACACTTTTTCATAAGCACTTCACTTTTTGCAGGCACACAATTTTCCGGTCATTCATCAAATGAATAGTTGCTCACTCACGATCTTAACACTAAAACGTATACCGCATCTGCCGCGATCGGACGCACTCAGTATAATTTAAACCAAAAGGCCACTGTATCTGACCGGCCTCGCTGTGACCATTCAGAATAATGTTTTAAAGTTTACAATTTCTCAAGGAAATTGCCTTAAATTTAATTAATATTTAGATTTCCTTGTTTTATATAGTATTATCTGTTACGTTTAGTATTCGAAAGCAATCACGCGAATGGTTTTCCTGAGATACTGTAATGGTGGGTTGGCCCCTTGGGTACGTTTATCAGCTATCCTAACAGCCAAACTGAAACAGGACAAATATATTTGTTTAGTTATAAAATAATAAAATTCCAATCCTAAAGCTAAATTAACAAATAAACTTAGTTTTTTAAACGTTTTTTACGAAAGAAAAAATTATAGTACGGCCACAAAGTTCTACGAGTTTTTACTAGTTTTTTTATTTTAGTTTATGTTTTTATTGACAATAGTTTAAAAGAACCAATTTTAACTATTTAGTATGTATAATAATCGCATTCATTTTTGTAAATCTTCTTGTTCTCAACAATGTAGGTACTATTAAAACTACAAAGAGGAAAGATTTGATTGTATGTTTGAATTGAATACGCTCTGAACTGGACTAATTTGTAAAGTTCTTTTACCATTATAGTTTTAAATTTTCCTTCACGAATATAAAGACCATATTTTTACTAGAAAAAAAAAACCATTCGTTCGAAGCTGGAAGCTGGAAGTTATGTATATACTTAATGTACTCGTGTATTAAAAAAACTAAACTTTTTTCATATTTAGTAACAAGCGAAAAAAAAACGACTAAAACGAATAAAAACTTTCAAACATGTTAAATCTATCATAACCATTCTTAGTTTATTTTAAATTTACAGCGAATTGATATTTTTAAATAATAAATTCGAAAATATTGATGTCATTTTAATATGAGCTTACACATCATTAATTGGCATCAATCGTGAATAATAGTACTATGGTATTGCTTATAATAAATGTAAAAGTTTTATAATAAATATAGAAATATTTTTTACATTTAAATGTCACTTGCCAGTAATTTTTAATAACCTATGTTGCAGTTGTAATTAATAAGACATTTCACAAGCTAGGTTTCCATAATAACAGGATTTTTTAAGAATGAGAAAGTCCCATATGTGAAGGTTCTTTTAATGCCAAAAGGTTTAAGCATTTACAGGGTTGGGCCTGTACTAGTTAGTAGATATTTACAATGAATAGAAGTTGATTTCTATTATGTATGAGCAAAACAAAAACAAACATGTCGTTAGGTACGTTAAATATTCAGAATTTATGGTTAAGATGTTGATTGACTTTTGGAATACTAAAATGATGGCCTTTCATATGCCCAGGATCTTAGTCTACGTATGTACCTTCCTGTATGGAACACGACAATGACGAGCACTTATCTTCACGCCAAGTCCCTAACATACTATGAAGAGAGTTCCCAACATCTCGATCCTTGTAAACCTGTCTTCAAACCTTCACTTGACACCACCCTTGTATAAAACCCGATCAATATAATAATGGAATGTCAACTTCCTGGGTACCTACATCAATGCACCTTCGCATTTTATATCTGTTTTGTTAATATTTCATATCTCATTCTTTCCACATGAACGGATCACTGGAGTATACCATTTCTCATTTTTACACCAACATTGATGGCTAGCACCGATGATAAAAAGGCAAGAGTGGCAAATGGCCAAGATAGTAAGGCAGAGGCTACATATTTGGGCTGTTACACAACACTTTTGCCATCTAGTTGTGACTGTGACTACTTGATTAAATTAGTAACCACTAGTGGGTGATGGGGCCATCTCATCCCGACACCAAAATAACAAGTCAAATAAGAGTATACAATCGGAATGGCCGCCATTTTATTTATTCTTTAATCCTGTGGATACCTCTGCCAAAAGGTGCCAATTTCTCTGGACAGAAAGGTCCTACAGATGTAAAAAATGTTATTTAAAAGGTGAAAATAGCATATATCAAAAAAAAAACATTATGATAAGGTTTGACTACAAAATATTAAAAAAAAAATTACAATCCTAATTTAACTAAAAACTTGACTGTTTCATTCATTTGTTTAACATACTTCAGAAACTAGCACATTGATAATATTTTTTTTAATACTGTCTTAATATTTAATGATATTACTTATAAATTGACATTGAAATTAAACGAAATTAGTACCTATTAATAACGAAACTAGCGCTGTTTGAATATGAACTTTTTGGAAGGGTCATAAATATAGAGCCTCATATTAAGCGCTATTCAAAACATACATACATATAAATAAACATACAATATAATAACTTTTATTATGGGTGTTTTTGTCGATCAAAATAGGAATATTTTGTAAAATAAATTATCGCTAGGTCGTGTCCGAACACACTGTATAATTACCTTAATTTCTGAAAGATAAGTCTACGGGGAAGTCATTATTATGTTAAAGTAAAATTAATTGATGAGTTAGATTAATTAATTTATTTCACTTTCAACGATTATCATTAATTCGTTAATTTTACTTTCAATGACAACTTTGATTCTTCGACTTCAAGATTGTTGTTGATTTGAGATTACCGCTTCGTTGGTCGACTGGCTAGCGTACACGCCTAACTACACCGACCAACCACGAGGGTCGGGTTCGATTCCCGGCAGGGCAGCCATTTGTGTGATAAACATTTAGATGTCTGCATTTCAGGGTCTGGGTGTTTATTAAATTTATTTTGGTATCTATTTAAGTATTTCTATGTATTAATATCGTTGACTAACACCCATAACACAAGCAAATAACTTGCTTACTTTGGGGTTAGATTTAATTTGTGTAAGTTGTCGGGGAATATTTATTTATTTATTATTAATCGTGGGTGTCGTAACTAGTTAGTAATAAGAATACAAAAATGCAACGTGAGGTCACAATATCCTGATAATGAATCGACGATTTAAATAATTTTAAAATTAAAAACATTCAATGACCCTCCGAAAAAACGTATAAGTTATGTAGCCAAAAACAATTTCGATCACGTTAGCTTTCTAACAAAAATCCACATTGAAATCGGTCCATCCGTTGAAAAGTTATGATGCCACCAATCACGTCAGTATTCTTGTTTGTGATTTGGGTGAACTGTAAAGATGACGAAACAAAATACTGTAACTTTTGAAACTTTGATCCACTAGCCAACTTCCAAGTTTTATCACCAGGTTCTTGTCATCAAGTCCTCGTCATTAGAAAATATGAAAGATCTAGTTACGGCAAATTGGTTGAGTCCAAAATCGATTGGTTTACCAGCAGGCATTCCAGGGTTACATCTCCTGTCTTTGGGCTCCATCATCAGACCAGCTCAGTTGTACTAGCATTCGTTTGTGTTTCAACGGTTAGGTCTTACATATGTTTAAAAGTGAAATAAATATCCATACGCTTGCATGATCAAATATGGACAAAAAGAGTGACAGAATGGAGGGGGTCAGCGGGCAAAAGAAAGAAAGGGAGACCTACCACCAGATGGGAGGACGAAATTAGACGCATAGCGGGTCCAAACTGGTTTTGTGATTTCTCCAGGGATGTCATTTATTTATTTTAAGTTTTTAATTGAAAGATTTAATCATTTACATTTAAATGTTACATTTTAAACAAATTAGTAATTTATTACAATCTTCATGATTGTCAAAAACAAAGTGAAAGTTAAGTGATTTACTTTATTTAGATATGTAAAACTACCAACTATTGCTGTCTTTAAAAAAGCACGTCATTATCAGCCACTGCTGGACATAGGCTTCCCCCAAAGAGCGCCATGAGTCACGGTCACCAGCCGCTTGTATCTAGGGACTAGGGATGAAATGATACCACTAGGGTATCGATACTTTACTCGATACTTGTGTCGGTCTTCAAGTACTTACTCAGTATCAATCACAAAGTATCGATACTTACTGGTATCGTATCGTTTTTGGAAAATTTTGAGTGAAAATCGTAACAAGTATTGGTATCCTTTATTGAAAGTGCTAATAAAATTTTAACATAAAATAATAATTTTTGGGTTACTCCCGACCGTGAGTGTCGCGGGTAAGCCCTAGTACAATACGTCACCTTCAAAATAATTTAGGAAAAAAGTCCGTTTTCGTGGTGATGCTCAAATACATTAACATATTTTGTAAATGTCTTCCGGTTAAACTTTTTTCGGGCATAGACAAACAAGCTTGTCAACTGCCGAGGCTGCTAACTACACAAAACTAAGCCTAGGATGCGTTCAGAAGCTTCAATTTACGAAAAACGTGTTTTTTAATGTTGAAAAATTCATTATTTTAATTTCCGTAAACCATAAAATTTACTGATATATACTTTTAACCGATACCTACTCGATACTTCATTTCAAAGTATCAATACTAAAATGTACTCGGTATCGGAGAGAAGTATCGAGTATCTACTTGGATTTACTTGTATCGTTTCATCCCTACTAAGGACTCCCCGCGACTTTTACCAGTTCATCAGTCCCCGGGAGGGAAGTCCTCCAACACTACGTCCTCCGGGGAGGGGTCGCAACTCGAGAACCTTTCTTCCCCAGCGGTTGCCGGTTTTGCGAGCAATGTGAGCTGCCCATTGCCGCTTCAGCTTGCTGACTCTGTGGACTATGTATAAAAAGCACTCCTGACAACATTTTGATATGTGTTTTTAAATTGTAATATACTTCTATAGAAAAAGTAAATCTGGAAGGTAGGTTATCTAGTTAATGTCTATAACATATTATGTAAGCAATTTGGGAAATGGTACCAGTGTTTTCGTTTTAATACCCCATTATTTATATTTTATTGCGCAGTAAAAACACAATGTTCATTTTTTTATTAACTACATGAACGTAGGTAGTTATGGCGAGAGAATAGAATACAAATACCTGCATTTAGATTTGTTACAAGTAAACAACACCGACTTTTTTTACTCTTAGTACGGGTACGACGACAGATAATATTTTTTGTAATGAAGTTTAAAAAAAATAATGACTTTCAAGTATTCATCGCTTAAACTATTTTTTTTGTGTGAAAGTTGTTTTAAAAGGTGTAGTAAGATATAATTACCTTAATATATTAAGTAGGTATGTACATACTTCGTCAATATAATTTTTTGAACCGTCACTTTTCATCAAACTTGTACAAATTTCTTGTTGAACAAAATTTCTGGAAATGAGTCTCTGGGATTACAATGAAAACAGCAATATCATCTACTAAATTAATTTCATTAATCTTCACGAGAAAAAGTATGAATTTAATAAAAGTGACTTACACATTTTAGCTTTTGTTTACAAAATGCTGCTGATTCTTGGATTAAAAATATAAATTATGAAGGGTTTTATGCTGAATCATTCTTGGTCGTAAATAAAGTTTTATATTATCTAAGGCAGTGGTTCCCAAAGTTGTTTGGGCTACGACCCATCTACAAAAAGTTCGTAAACTCGAGACCCACCTCTAGGACATTTGACTGTTACCAATATGAATAAATGACTAAGGTTGAACACATTTTTTTATAATTTTAATAATTTATTTATTTAATTAAGTCTTAATTAAATAACTGCATCAAAATTATAAGAATGAAATTGTTGATCGCGTGGTGTGTTATTCTACAGGCAGGGCCCACTGAATATTCTTTTGCGACCCACCTGCGGGTCGCGACCTATAGTTTGGGATACCCTGATCTATGGGATTGTGAAGAAATTAAAAGTTATTTCGTGGTCTATGAAGAACGTTTTATGTCACCCACAGGCATTTCTAAGCTGGTCATGATTATTAAACAATTTCCTAAAAGAAGATACTCAATTCGATTGAATTTTATGTGTTACGTTAAAACCTTTTACCGTACTTCAAAAGAGGTTATCAATTTGCCTGTATGTTTTTTTCAAACTTTCTTTATATGTTTATTACGCGATTATTCGGCCAACAACAAACCGAATTTGATGTTTATTTTTTGGACAGTTTGGTCATGATTTCGAGGTGGTCCCAACTACATTTTAAAACTATCCTCTTGTAGTTTTAGGTTGTAATTTGTGATATTCGTTGTGCATGAGTGGTAATATATTTATTAACATTTGCGTCTATCATTATAAAAAAAATCGAAAAACAGAATGATCAAATAGCGACGTGGCAATGGAATACATGGAGCAGGTTTTTGCAGTTTGACTGCGGGTAAATAATCAATTAATGATTATTTTTTTTCCAATAATTTCAAATAACATTACATAATTTTGCTTAATAAAACTTTACACGGAAACCCATAGAGGTTTATCTGTGTAATCATGTACTTCCTATTTTAATTTGATAAAATTCCGGCGTCGTTTTTAAGTAATTTTTAATTATGCGTATTTTTTGTTTACATAGATCCTATCATTATTATGTAATTGAGGCAAACTTACTGGTTTTATGCTAGAGGTCAAATTGTTGCATAATTTATGTATGCATTGGAAATTGCAAGCTATTTTTGCGGATTTATTAAATTACCTAATTTAAAAGTCTCGGTCAAGTGCCAATTTGTATCGGCATTTGGAGGGTTCCGTGGCAGTTAGTATTCAATTGTTGATTTAAAGCAAACTTTCATAACTGTCGCCTTACCCCCGTAAGGAGGCAGGGAAAAGGTGCCGGGGCGTTAGCCCCTCGACCTTAGTTTCTCCCGCTGGCTGTTGCAACAGCCAGGTCGTTGGGTGGGGAATTTCTTCCCTGGGTCGAATCCGGTGGTTATGCCCTCCCCTTGCACCGCCCTTGATCTTCATGTCACCCCGTGCGATCAGCCCTACCAGGTGGAACCCTGTGGGGGGAAGCCCAGCAGGAGCGATCAGCGAACGTGGGTGACGACTTAGTGAGAGCGGTGGGATGGGGTAGCGCGCGGGTATGGCTTCGCGTCCGGGGGACGCGCGTGCCAGGTGGCGATGTCTGTTATGTGCGAGTGCGCCGATTGCTCGGCGCGCTCGAACATTGTGTTTTTTAGTTGAGTGATGAAGGCCTCAATGCTCTCCATTCGCAAGTCCCTCTGTATGACGCTGTTCCTGACTATCTGGGTGCGTCTGTGATCTTCCTAATGCAGGCATTTTGGAAGCACTGCAGGTTTTTCCTTAAGGTACTGGAGATGACGTTGTACCATGCTGGGGAGGCGTACGTCAGTATGGATCTGACGTACCTCTTGTACAACCCCAGCTTCGTCTTCAGAGGGAGTCGCGAGGAGAGCACAGGGCGCAAAGCAGACATCGCCGCGCGCGCTTTCTCGATCGTCTCCCCAACGTGCGCTCTCAAAGTCAATCCGGTGTCTATGGTGACCCCGAGGTATTTATCCTTACGGGACCACTTTATCTCTTGACCGCCGAGTTTGAGCAGCGGTAGGCCCTTACTTCGCCTAGGTGTTAGGGCCTGCGTCTTATTCACATTCACCGTCAGCCGCCATTTCCCAAGCCAGTCTGGAAGTAGGTCCTGACTGGCCTGAGCCTTGCCGTCCGCGTGTTTCGGTGACATTGACACGGAGAGGTAGGCCGCGTCGTCGGCATACAATTCCAGCGCGCAGCCCACCCCCACGGGAATGTCATCGGTGTACTATGAATAAAGCGCAGGAGACAGGCCCTGCCGGAGTACCCTGGGGTACTCCGGCAGCGATGGGACGAATCGATTTAAAGCAGGGTTTTAAACAATGATCTGCTCGAACAGAGTGCTCTCGTACGAGTTAGGTCGTTTATGAGTGGAGTTTTGTGGTTTTTACATTACAAGTTTGTAGCAGTTCAAATGCAAGGGATCCAAAGCCTTACCCATTCTTGGCTCAAAAATGAGAGTGTCACGTTTCCTGGCTCATAAGGACAATGTAATTTTTACTCTCAACTCATTAGTTGACTCATTTTCATTATAATAAAAAAAAAATTTGGTTGGCGCCCGGTTGGTTACAGGTATGCTACCTATAACATTGTGGGACTGTGTCTTCGGCTAGTCGCGGGTGCCCTGGTTGTGCCTCTGCCTTCTTCTTTTAAGATACGAGCGTGGAGAAACTAATACTAATGACTGGATAACGATTTAATCCAAATAGATATAAATTTGTAGGTAACTAACTACTGAACGTCACTTCACGTGGCAAAAAAGCATCATTGAATTAGATTTAACGTTTATTTTTAAATATCGTTTATCTTCAAAATACAAAATAGCACTAAACGCAAGACTTGTTGAATATTCGGTCTTGATAAATAGCGAAATAAAAAAAAAAAAACATTTCAATCTTTGTTAAAATAAAGGTTGAAAATTTAAAGTTGGGTCAATATAACATTTCATCGAAATTCGATACTGTGTCTGAATTAATATTATTTCATGGTTTAACGTTTTTTTATGATATTGGAAGGCAAACATGCAGACGGATTTCCTGATGGTAAGAAATTCACGCCGCCTAGAGACACCAAAGGTGGTAATGGTGCGTTGCCAACCTGAGGCCGGGATGTTGGGCCTCGAGCAAAAGTAAGTTTACCGGCTACCTTACCCTCCAAACCGGAACACGTCATGACGTTATGGCAGCAGCAATAGGTAAGGCGGTGGTACCAATCCGGTTGAGTCGCTGCGAAACTCTACCATCTAGTCAGATGTCACGGCGTTACCAACGGTAAGCCTATGCTCGCCTTTTACGATCTGCCTGGCAGGAAAGTAGATCGTAGCAAAGGAGCCCGGACCAACACGGACAATACAGATTTGCTTTTACCTTTTGATTTTAAAATACATAATAGTTATTGCACTGCGTAACATCAAAATAATGTATTTTTATGTTTTATTTTGACAAGAATTTAAGCATTTGTCAAGTGTGATCTAACAAATTGGCCCAACTTTATTGTACTTTTTGTGCTTGTTAGAATGTCTGAATTGACTTTAATTTTAACTTTACCTTTTAAGTTCGACGTATCTGTGTGAATATGTGCGTGTGTGTTTGTGTGGTAAAAAGTTTTGAACGGATTGATCAATTTCGATGTGGATTTTGTTTG
>NJDC01003082.1:235488-263164 GCA_002245475.1 Calephelis virginiensis
TTTAGGAGAGATTCTGTAGCATCAAGGAAACATACATCACCATAATCAAGAATTGGGAGTATAAGAGACTGTACAAGAGAAATGTTTGTTTTCGTAGGAAGAATTTTTTTTAAAGAATGTAACATATAAAAGGTATAATAGACTTTTTTATATTTAAATCAAAATAAAATTATTGAATTTGCGATTTCCCGCCAAAAAAATGTTATGTCCTCATTCCTTGCGAAAAGTTTTTTTTGCCGTCATTTTTTTGAACCCCAGTGAACCAGCTAATATATATGGAACGCTACCAAATGATATCTGTAGGATCTTAGATACACGATTTAAAGTTACTCTTCTGTCTTTCAATACACGTTTTATAACCATTTTAACATTTCCTTTCGTGACGGAGTTCGAAAGCTGCCCCAAACAGCTTGATCTACTTCTTCTAAATTCAGCTACCCAGTACGCAACCGCAGAATAGGGTCTATTGTCTGCTTAATATTTGAAATAAAATCTCAGTGGACATTTTTTTCAAGCTGAGATATTTAATCACCGCACATTTATGTGCGAACGAATCTGAAACAAGTGGCAGTTTGCATCAAGGAACATAAATCAAGGAATATACATTCTCTTTAGCAAGAGGTTTGCATAAATATCGTGTGATTGACATTCTTTATTTAAATATCGAAGTTCTCCCAAAAAGGTTTTATGTACGCGCACTTCTAAGAACTTTTTGATTCGCCCTCATAACTCTTATTATCATAAACTGGTTAATTTTCGGTTATTTACGGTTTGGAATAAATAGAAAACTAGAGTAGGGGTTGGAGCTACTTATCCTAGCACGAAATGCATTGCTTTCCAGCTATTCTCAGCACAAAGCGAGTTCTATAACAGAATACAAACTAGTTTAACCTAAAAGTGTTTGTCTAAGAATAAGTTCTTCTTAAGTTTAAATGGCGTCACAACTACGTGCTTATGAATACCAGAACAAGATTTGCAAAAGAATTTTTCTTCGCATGGAAACAGTACTGGAACAATTAAAACTTTGTGTCTTAAGATGGTTATATGAAACTTGTACTTTCCCTCAAAAAACTTTTAACACTATGCTACATTTCATAGTTGTTTAACTTTTTTGAATCGTCAAGGCGTTTACGACTAAACATAAATAAATCTACTCCATTTTAACGTTCAGAAAGGTTGGTAAGCTCTTAAAACAGTATGATTTCAATGATTCTAATTGTCATCAGAGAAAGACAACCTTATAACGTATGCTATAAAGTTAAAATACTGATATATTAAGATACCTGTTTATATTTTGTGCATAAGCGTTCATGGTAGGGCTCCAGTAGGTATAAGAAATGGTAAAAGAACTCAAGAGATAATGGTGGTGATTCTGCTGTTCGCAAACTAAACTTATTGTAGATGCATGCTATCTTTTACAAATGCAACAAAAATAAACGAGAAGAACATTTTAGACGTGTCAGATTAGTCCGGACATGTCAAATCGTGCTGTTTTTAATCAACATTTTGTGATAGATTAAACTTCTGTAGAAATGTCGTATACAGCAGTATACAGACTATTCTGATAGCACTAAAAGTTTTTTGTCTCTTTTTATAACTTTCGTTGAAAGAAGATAGTGATTACTTAAAAGGAGTTTTGGCGCCATCGAGAGAAATGATGGTCAAAGTTTTTTCACAATTATTGAATTTCGTGTTGATATTGAGTGAAATTAGTCAATTTTGGTGGCATTTTGTACAATTTCGTTCAGTGAAAGTGCAGAAATGAAAAAATCAGGAAGAAATTAGCGTATCGTGTATTTCCTCGTTGCCGCCAAACCTCATTATATGAGCTTGGGTAATGAGGCCATCGCTTTAGCCAAGAGCTTGACATGACTAACTGACGACTTATGAGTTATGACTGATGACTAATTATAATTTGTTAAAATTGATGTAAAATTTAAAGCAAATTTCTACTTGCCTAATGGCAAAATACTAACGTGAAGGCCAATAGGTCCTTAAAGAAAGAAAGAAGAAAGATTACTTAAAATTAGTTCAGAGTCCGCAACAAAATTACCTAGAATATCTTTGTATTGAAAGGGCAGTAACCATAGACATATATATTACTTCCAATCATTGGCAGTAACTTCAGCATCATGGGTGCCTATTGGACTTTGATATGATATTATCATATGATAGAGATAAGGAAGCTATTATGCTACATACCGTTAGAAGCTTTTTTACTAAACAAAAAAATGGTTTTAGTAAATTTTTTAGACATTATTCTGGATCAAATGAACCATCACACATATTTTATGACCAATACCTGATACTTAACGGGTTAATAATTAAATAATGTAATAAATTCAGTGTACATGCTTAATGTGTCTCCCTAACAGACTAGTTTTTTGAAAGCTTCTAACCTTACTTCCCGTACGTCATGTTCAAATCATTAGAAAACATATTGCAATGCTCTAATTGGGATGAAATAAATCACTTTGTTACATGCCAATTAGTGCATGTTTAAATACCTACGTACCCAGACTACCCTGTAGTATAGTACCAGACGCTGTAAGGATATGATACCGTCATGGAATGGAGTTGTTAAACTATGTGCAGGATAAATCTGCCCAGGTCAGGTGAGTTGCGTGTAATTGTGCTGGACTATCAATAGTAAAGAGTTTTAAAGCTCGGTGAAGTTGTATATAATCGCGAGATTAGCAATAATTTAGTCAATTAAAAAAAAGAGTTTTATTACTAATATTATTGTATAATATTATGTAGTAAAGGTACTATCAATGTTCGTGCTATAATTACCAATGGTCATCAATGCGAGTGCTGTAGGGTTTCTCTTGAATTTCGATTTGGCATCTAATATGTCATTTTAGGTACTCTTGAACACAATATAGTAAAACCGTAATTCACCGTATTGCCGTTGACGTGTTCCTGTTTGGTAGCCGATAAACTTACTTTTGCTCGAGGCCTAACATCTTGACCTCAGGTTGGCAACGCACTATTACCACTTTTGGTGTTTCTAGGCGGCTGTGAATTTCTTACCATTATGTATTCCCTCTGCTTGTTTACCTTCTAATGTCATAAAAGAAATAAATAAAAAATACACAGAGAATATTTTCTTTTGGATTCGTACATTTAACTTTACTACTTATATATTAATAATACGCCTACATTGTGGTCAAGACTACCTAAAATAATATCCGATTTCAATTTGCATGAAACCGAGATTCAATATAGTGTCAACTCAAACCTTGGCCTACTTGGGTTTATTAATAAGATAGGAGTTGTATATTTCTTAAATATCTTCACGCCCATATCCCTGAAGACGTAGGCAGAGGCACAACTAGGGCACCCACGACTAGCCGAAGACACTTAGTCCCTCAATGTGATAGGTGGAGAGCCTATCGCCAACCGGGCACATATCCAATCCCGAGCAAAATTTTTTAATTAGAAAATTGGAAAAATCAAATTTACCTTTTCTTGCCCTACCCGGGATTCGAACCCGGGACCTCATGCAGTCAAGTCCGACACCTGAACCGCTAGACCACAGAGGCGATCAAATGTATATTACGTATTATGTATTATGTATTGTGTATATTTCTTACTATGATATAATATTAAAGAACCGTATAGAAATGAACTACTGTAATCAGCTATGTTACAATTTAACAGTTTATGTAGCTTTGTACCTTTTTATTTGAAAATGGAATAAAAAAAATATTTTCGGAATATGTGAGTTAAAATGTTGTAACAAAATTATTTAAGCATTCCTAAATATTCTAACACAATGTTGTGTGGTGCAAATATTTTAATATTTATAAATAATAATTATTTAATAATAAATATTTTCATATTCAAACTTTTTTATAAGATTTTTAAGTACCTACCTACAACCTAATTTGTTTAATAAATCTGTACCCCTATTCGGCAGATTTTAGAGACAATATTTTTTAATATGTATCATCAGTATAATACCTCACAGAATAAATGACAAAAAAATGTTAAAAGGTAAAGTATTGACCATAAACAGTTTTTATATGAAAATAAATTTAACCCTATTATTTCCGAAACCGGCGTGTTTGTATGAAAAGGGTAGAACGTAAAGGAAGCCAGACAGGTTTGTCACGATTTCCGAAATTATATTAAATGAATATTATTACAAATATTTCATTATTTATGCTTGTCTGCGAGAAAATATTTAACACTAGGTAATTATGTTTGCTGCAACAGCAAATCAAATAACTTCTTTCGAAAACTTTTTAGTGTCACTAAATGAAGACGCGTTTAATATCTTGTTGATAAGAACGCCATCTTCATTTTTCAAGACCAACTACTTTGTTTCCTGAATAGTTAGTGCGCCATCTGTGATCTTTTATCGTCAACATCAATATATTTGTTTGTGTATGTCAAATGCATGGTAGTGTGGGTAATATTTTATTTATTGATTTAATGTACTTTATAAGCATTATTATTAAAAAATATTAGCGTTCTGCACTTCTCCTACACATAAACCATAAGTGTGCCAAATTTTATGCACCTGTGTCCGCGCAATTTTCGTAAAAAGGGGTCCAAAGGTTTGGTATCACGTATAAATATATAGATTATCAGGAATTTAGTTGTATATACAAATGGACATGCAATAACACCGCGTTGGTCCGGGCTCCTTTGCAGAAAAGATCATCGACCTTTCTGTCATGCCGCTCGTAAAATGCGAGTAGGTATAAGCTTATCGTTACTAACACTATGACATATGACTAGGTAGTAGAGTTTCGCAATTACTCGCCCGGATTGGTACCAACCAACCTACCTCTTATTCCTGCTGCTGTAACGTCAATGATTGCCATTGACGTATTCCAGTTTGGAGGTTAAGGCAGCCAGTAAACTTACTTTTGCTCGAGGGCTAATACCCTGGCCTCAGGTTGGCAATGCATCATTACCACCTTTAGTGTCTCTAGGCGGCGTGAAATTCTTACCATCAGGAAATCCGTCTGCTTGTTTGCCTTCTAATATCCTAAAGGGAATAAAGATAAAAAGTTTCTATTACGATGGCAGAACTAAAACAGTTGTAATTCACATATTTTATTTAAAACATTATTTACAAACCGTTTAACTTACATAATAATTTGTTCCAAATTCTTGGCCTTCACACTTGAATTCTAGAGCTCTTGACATTCAGCAACACGTTATTTGATACGTGGTGACCCTGTGTCGATTTTACTGATATTTCGAATAACTTAACTACTTTCCCACTAAAGCTAGTTATACATTTGTGCTTTTATTACAAAAATAATACAGGGTGATACCCGCAACGTTTATTTAGAATAAGACAGCGAACAACGTCTCCCTAATGGCAAGACAAGCTGTATACACCATATAAGTTATAGGTGCATATGTAAGTTGTAATAATTGTAGACAAAAACCGTTATTTGTATAATAATTGTTAATTCGTGTTAAGTGACAATCGGTTGGGAATCGATAACACTTTCCATTTACGCATTAAGAAAAAATAATTAAAAAAAATGCAAATTATAATTTTTATCCAACGCAAAATACAAAATGCATGCTTGCGATCGCAATCGTATGTGCCAGCTGGTGACGTCATAATTCATAAGGTAAGATGTAGCGTGACAACAAGTAAGGTATTAACGCGGACTATCTTATTATACACTTACTAGCTGCTACCTGCGGCTTCGCCCGCGTTTTCACAGAAACCCGGTGTGCGATCGGGATTAAAAATAGCCTATATGTTAATCCAGGTCACAATCTATCTGTCTTCCAAATTTCAGACAAATCCGTTCAGCCATTCGAGCGTGAAAGAGTAACAAACATCCATACATACATACTTACAAACTTTCGCATTTATAATATTAATACACCTATATAGACGCCAAGTCCCTTACGTGGTAGGTGAAAGTATTGAGTTTATGTTTTTTAGGTTTGTTACGCGATACATCAGATAATGCATTGTTATGTTCTTTTTGTGAAGGTTAGTTATGGTTTCAAGGTGGTAGCCCCTTGCAAATTTAACCACGATCCAATAAGTTTATCTCAAAAATGAGGATAAAATATACATGGGACCATCTCGGAATCATTACCTACTCTTATGAAGAAGAATATTAAATCACATAGTGGTGATAATATGGCTGTTTCATTTTATCGTGCCCAAATTATTTTATTTACATAAAAGCCATGCTGCTGTTTAATAGCAAACGAATTTTAAAGCAAAAACTATATTTTATTCTTTCAACTTAAATGAATAAGAAACTGTTTCCATACGTTCAATGTGGTATTATTATTTTAATTAATAAACATACCAACACCACTACAATCCATATATAAATACTTCATAATAGTCCCATGACGAAGGTCTGGCTTGTAATGGCTCTCGGATTAATTTTGTATATGTGTACCAAAGTTGGCTATAAACATAAATCATATGTCATCTCACTAAAAAAAATTTAGACTCCTGTTTAACTAAACATTGTTTAAAATTGTCATGTCACTACACGTCATCCACATGCTCGCCTTTTACGAGCTGCCTGACCGGAAAGCACTCTATTCTGTAAAAGGTACGGAGTACCAACACGAGAAAAAATATATTCTATTTAATAAAAATATTATAGATAGGCTCACTTTATTATAATATTAAGAACAATTCAGGCATTTATGTTTGATTGAATATTAACATTATTTACAAATAAAGAGTATCGGACAGGTATGGCTTGTTGTTTTATTTTTATTTATTATGATAGTGGAAGGCAAACAAGTAGAAGAAAACAAAAACAAAAACAAGAAATTCAGGCGGCCTAAAGTCACCAAAGGTGGTAATCGTGCGTTGCCAACCTGAGGCCAGGATGTTAGGCCACGAACAAAAGTAAGTTTACCTACTAACTTACGTTCCAACTAAAAAAAAGGTCAAAATACGAGGAAGTTATCAATTTGGCTATATATTATTATAGATATTACACTTTTATCCGTTTTATATCTGTATTGAGATTAATTATTGGGTGGTGTTATGTAACAAAGAAACAATTTCGTATCTAGTTGACCGATCGTCTTTGGTGGCTAAATCATTATAATTAATAACTAAAATAAAGTAAATTATTTATGTGTATTTGTTTATTATGAATGAACATGGATTTCGAAAGAATGAAGACCTTTGATCGAGTCTTTATAATCTGCGCAATATGATAAACATTTTATTATTTAAAACATATATTTAGAATGACAAATGTTTGTTTTGCAATGTTTCGAATATGGAAGAATTTAAATTATATAATTCTTGTCAAATTATTCAAATGGATATGAGTTCCTTAATATTCTATTTGTAGAATGTATATAATAAAAATCTATTAACAATAAAGAAAATATACCTGTTTATAATCTAAAAAATGCTAAGATAACAACAATAACAAAGAATCTATTTCTTTTTTTGTTATTTGAAGGCAAAACGCAGACGAAATTCCTGATAGTAAAAAAAATGTCGCCTAGAGACATCAAAGGTGGTAATGGTGCGTTACCAACCTGGAACCGGGATGTTAGGCCTCGAGCAATAGTGAATTCACTAGCTACCTCATCCTCCGGATCGGAACACGTCACGACGGCTAAGACTGACGTTATGGTGGCAGGAATAGGTACGGCGGTGGTCCCAACCCGGGCGAGTCGCTACGAAACTCAACCACTTATTCAAATGTAACGGTGTTAGTGACGGTAAGCCTATGCTAGCCTTTCACGAGATTCCTGGCAGGATGGCAGATTGCCAATTATGTAAAAGAGTCCAAACCAACACGGGGATTTAAAATTCTAAACTATTTAAATTTTAAGTTTTGTAAGAAATTTACTAATTGTAAAAATTGTTAAGGAGACATTTAGTAAAAGTGTGTCTGTGACTCTTGTTTTTTTTAGTAAATAATGGAATGATTTTGTATTTTTGGAATGGTTTATTTTTGTTTTTTATGCTAAAAATACTACACAATATGCGCAATCTGTAACTTTGAACATATTTTGCTTATAATATTGAAAATCACATTCGACACTCTAGTGCTATTGATTTTGTAATTAGTAGTAAGTCGAGAGGTTTGGGTATCTACAAAAAGTAACATAATGCGACCTCTGTCACTTACCCCATTCCACTGCGAAGTTTCCACTTGTGTGTGCTTCGAACTAATTTACAAATTGTTTTATTGTTGCTCAGACATGCGTATTTTTTAATCAGTCATTAAGTAATGCTTAATTTAATATTAAATGAGTGCGGCCGTTACTTACAACTTTTCTCCGTATTGGTCCGGAATTCCTAAGCAAAATGGAACGTCTGCCTCTGATCAGGTAGGTACCACGTAACAGGCGAGTGTAGATTATACGTACATAACTAACAAGACCACTAATAATAAGGTGCTGTGCAGAAACTTTCCTAGGTAGGAATCAATGACAGTATCTTGTTTCGGTCATAGTTATATAGTAGTGTTACTCTTGAATCTCGATATCATGCGAATTGAAAATTGGAATCGTATTTGTCATTTTAGGTGCTTTAGAACACAGTACTAGCAGATTATTAACATTTAATTATAAATGAATTCAAGATCCGATAAAATAATGTATTGTTTGTTGTTAATTAAGTGTCAATAATTCGCCAGCATTGTGCTCAAGAGTACCTAAATTGACAAACTCCAGTTCTCAATATTGCCTGAATCGAGCTTTAGTAGTAACCATACAGATTGTAGGGTATCGGGTTGGCTTACAGATTAGTTATTAGTTATAATATCTCAACCATAGAGTAGTAATGCATCTATAACTCTTGTGTCTTTAGGCCAAGGCTCACCTAACTGTAACAGATGTTACAGTTAGGTGAGTCGTTTTACTTGTTCGCTGTCTTATTCTATAAAAATATATGTTTGTAAATAGATTAAGAAGCAGAAGAAAACGCGCCGTCTATGGTCGTCACTAGGATTATTTTCAGGGAGGTTCTTCTCCATCTATACATACTATTAACCAATATAAAACATCGAAATAAACATGTATAGCAACATACATATTTACATACGAACACAAATATACATACATACACACTCTTGAAAAGCATTACTCTTCCGCAAGTTCAGTCAAGTAATTTTTTCTATCTACTTTCTTTCCAGCAGGGGGGTGCACCCTGCTGCCGTCGCCCATGGCGCTATCGTCTAAAAGCGTTAAACGCCAAAGATGTTTAATGGTAGTTAACTTACAAGTGATTTGCCGGATATTATTTATTGATTGCGCTAGCACTTCAGTATAATGATATTTGTTAAATATGTAAACAAACATAAGTGCTTGGCTGTGGACTAACTAATTACTATAATTATATATACTTCACACATTGAATAAATAATCACAACATCTCAGGACAAATTACACTAATGGATCTAATCTCAAAGTAAAGAAATTATTTCCTTCGTATGGACTCACATACTTATTCCACAAACTATGGATGAATGATGTGTAGGTGTGTGGCTAATACTATGGTGTCTATGTTAAATGATTTTAATATTATAAAATTTAAAGAAAGAAAAAATTTTAATTTGAACCTATTCTTGATTTGATCCAATATTAATTTAAAATATTTCTAATGTATTAACGTAAAATATTAACTTTCTTCATTCCTTCTCCGTATAAAAACCTTGCGACATTCCATTCCCAGACACCGCGAAAGTCGTGAAATTTTCGTAAAAAGGAGTAGGTACAACGTGTTTCTTCATGTATACAAATAACATTATTTTCTACAAACAAGCTAGTATTGGACATCTACAGGCATTAAAAGCTGTCCTTCAAATGCTTCTAATTTGATTATTTGGTTTTATATGTTTTTACTCATACATGTTGCATAAACATGTCCTAGCTAATATTATACATATACTCATTTCCTTCAACTATTTTACGATGTTTAGATTCGATTTTGTATTCTCTTTTGTCTCTAAAAACTTTTTCAAGCTGATATTACTATGGACTTGAAATAAAATTTAATTACTAGAGTTGCAGACAGTTTTTTTGAAGTGAAAACTTCTTTAGCGGCGTTGCGCACTTTTTGTGGAATAGGTAAATACTAAACTCGCGTCAGGACGTGTGACCTGATCGAAAAATCGTAAGACGGCGCAGGGCGCTTGCGCGAATGTTCGTGCTGTCATGTTTGTGTACGATAGCGCAATAAATGAATATTGTATTCTACCACATACTGATGATTAAAGAAATTCGTGTAAAAGTATTCCCTAACCATTCCAAAATATCAAACACGCACAACCTTAATATTCAAGCTTTCACTTCTGACGGCACTCCCGGAGTGCAACCCGTCGTTTTTTTAGGAAATTACCATATAGCGTTTTGTAAACTTTTTAACATTTTTATTACTGGAAATTAGGTTAATAAATACTATAAAATTACATTTTAATCCGTTGTTTTTAGTTTTTAATTACTTATGAATAAAAAATATTGACAATTTCAAGTTTTAAGGCAAATATTTTTGGATAAGAATGTCTGAAATGAATAATAGTAGTCCAAGATCCGAACCTAGGTCGACCTTCACTGGACTGTTAATGGAATGACACGTGTTTAATAAACTGACAGACAGGTGTCTTGTCTTTACCATGAATATTGAGGTAAAACCAACATACATTTTTTTTTTAAAAAAGGACCTTCTGACACCAAGTAACACAACAAAGAATTAGCGAAATCGATCTATCAATTCATGTGTGATTGGTTATTATTTGTGCGTGAATCTTTGGCCATCGTTCTCAGGGAAATAAAAAAAGACTCGTCCGTATTCCTGAAGAGCTAGGTTGATGCACAACCAGGGTACCCAAGCCTAGCTGAAGACATTAAGTCTGACAATATGATACGTGCCAAACCTATCGCCAACCGGGCACGTATTCAATCTCGGGGCACGCTGTATTTATGAGAAAAGTGAAAGAACACACTTTCTTGGCTGCCCAACCCGGGGATCGAATCCAGGACCATATGAAATTTACCGGTCCGATATAAAAATATATTTCAAAATGAATCTCAATTTAAATCTGTATTACGTAAGATTCCTTTTTTGATAAACCTATTTTAATACTTTTTCTAATATGAGTACATTAAATATTAGAAAAATTGTCGAAAAAATGGTTGCCTGTAAAATCGATTTTACGGGCGAAGATTTTACGTGACAATGTCTTTTTCTCGGTAGAATATTTATTGATATGAATATTATTAAATTGCACAATAGGAACAAGGAATTGAATGAAAATAAGAAATGCACAAATTTTAACTATAGAAATATATTTTGTTTACTAAAACATTATACCGGTCCGGCGGGCCTCTGTCTCGTTCGGTGACTCATCGTAACAGACGTGAGCGGGCGTTACACTTTTTCAAGAGTGACTCCGAGCCACAACCTAATTTAAGACGTTGTCACGTCAAAATCCTGGATTCTGGATATTGTAACATCGAGATATATGAAAAGAAAAGGTACTGAGGTACTGATTTATGATGTAAAATCTATAGAACATGCGAATTTTGGATTTGTCAGATTTGACATGTCTCGGAAAATATAAAGAAAAAAAAAGTAATCTATTGTGCACACGTTGATATAAAGTTTCTTGCAGTTTGGCGCAACTTTCATATTAAAAAATAAAAAAATAAGTTTGCTATGTTTTTTATTCGCCTAAATCATTTGAAACTAGTTGCCTTATATCTGAATGCGTTTAGACTTACTTTCAAATTATACGGGTTATACTTTTTCAAGTAAACTTTATACAAATTCGGGTTTGCTATATATCTATGGAAGTCCCGCCTCTTATTACGTAGTATTTATACACTCTTTGGTTTCTTGCAAAAAAGCCTTTCTAACGGGGGTTTGCAAATTTAAAAAAAAATCAGTCACAGACACCATTATGAGTTGTGACTGATTTTTCTACATTTTAAATTCATTTTGTAATACTTTTCATTCTATTAACAGATTACTGGCGGTCGAATTAGGTTCGGATCTTAGACCATAGGACGAAATGAGTTACAGTGGAATTGCTTTAACATTTTTACCATAACCTTAAAAAATCCTATGTCTACTTCAAAGCACTTGGTCATTAGAATCTAAGAGGAATGTCCAGAAACAACTTCATACGCTCCCCAATATCGGTGATAGAGCGTTCGTCAAGCATTTGCTAGCTGTCTTCTGAAGTCCTTGAATCCTCAGCGTCGTCGAGGATTGGTTGGCTTGTGAGGGCATTCCAAAGGGGGGAGCGGGCGCCTAGTTGCGCCGACCCGCGCCGCTAGCTGTCCCGAGCGCAGGCCGCTGCAGACACTGCTGCAGCACCCACAGCTCCCATGGGGCTGAACAGTATACTTCCTACTTCACGATCGGGTGTTATTTCCACCTGTCAATTAATTCAATTTTTGTAATGGTTTTCAAAAACTTGTGTCTATGTATGTACTTAAGCGGAGGCAACAATCAAACAATATTGATGTATGTGAGTACACATGAAAATTATCATTCGTTAAATAATGTTTCGCTAATTGTTATTAAACAAATTTTTTAAAAAGTAAGGTATTAACTGTCTGATTAAAGTATAGATTAAAGTTCTCCATGGTTTATCTTAACATTATAGTCTTTATCACATTGGATTACAGACTCATATTATTTATTTTCCCCATTTTGGTCCGGGCTCCTTTGTAAAATAGACCATCTGTCAGGCAGCTCGTAAAATGCGAGCATAGGCTTACCGTCACTAACACCGTGACATCCTACTAGGTGCTAGAGTTTCGCAGCAACTCGCCCGGATTGGTACCACCGCCTTGCCTATTCCTACCCCCATAACGTGCTTGCAGTTGACGTGTTCCGGTTCGGAGGGTAAGGTAGCCAGTAAATTTTGCTCGAGGTCTAACATCTCGGCCTCAGGTTGGCAGCGCACCATTACCACCTTTGGTGTCTCTAGGCCGCTTGAATTTCTTACCATCAGGAAATCCGTCTATGTTATTGGAATCCGTTATGATATTGGAAGGCAAACAAGCAGACGGATTTCCTGATGGTAAGAAGTTCAAGCCGCCTAGAGACACCAAAGGTGGTAATGGTACGTTGTCAACCTAAGACCAGGATATTAGGCCTCGAGCTAAAGTAAGTTTACCGGCTACCTTACCCTCCGAACCGGAACACATCAACGGGAAGCATTGGACGTTATGGTGGCAGGAAAAGGTAAGGCAGTTTTCGCCTTTTACGAGCTACCTGGCAGAAAGCAGATGGTCTATTCTGCAAAAGAGCACGGACTAACACGTGGGAAAGGATCTGCCTAGATTTCCCCACAATTATTACTCTTTTCATATAAACACGCGACTTGGTTGTAAAATGTCAAAAATTAATATTACCTGAGATAACGTCGTTTGTTCCGGATCAGAGCGCTCTTCCAAAACCGTATCCAGTTCTAATATGGTGGTGGGCGCTCGAGGAGAACAGCGTACTAAGCTGACAGCTCTAGTCCTCTTCACAGGGCTTAGGCGGACGACAGACAGCTCGCCGCGATCTAATTCACAGTTCCGACGCCTTGCCCGTTCTCTATAAGATATAAATACACATCTATACTTTTTGTACAAGCTTTGAATAATAAACGTTACAAATTGGACATCTTACAAAAGTCAAACCAAACCAAAATAAACCAAAACCTTACTTGGTAAGGGAGTTAGACAATATTAATATATAGAAATACTTTTTATTATGGTATTGGAAGGCAAACAAGCAGACGGATTTCCTGATCGTAAGAAATTCACGCCACCTGGAAACAACAAAGATGGTAATGAAGCCTGAAGCCGGGTGGTTAGGCCTCCAGCAAAAGTAAGTTTACCGGCTACCTTATTATCTAAACATGTCAACGGCAATCACTGACGTTTGAAGACAGGAATAGGTACCCAAAGTGGTGGTGCCAACTGGGCCAGTTAAATAGATATCAGAATAAATTCAATTTAATCAACAAGAAATGCAGACATCATTATTCATTATAAGAATTCTTCCCCCGGTCGGGAATCATATCTGAGCCTTAGGGCGCTTGCAAAAGTGGAATGATTCAGTCACCTAAATTACTAAATTATCAGAAGCTAACGATAGGTTCATTACACCCCAACACAATCAAGCACACCAATAAATTTTATCGAATTTTATAAAAATAAAGTTCGCTATTTATTGAATGAAACCAACCTATAATCGGGAATCAAACCTGAACCTTAAGTTAGCGTTTGCACTAGTGGAATAATTCAGTGACCTAAATTATTGGACAAAAAGAAGTTAACGATGGGGTCGTCACATCCCAACGCCATCAAAAACACCAATAATTTTTGCCAAAATTTGTACAACTAAGTTCGCTGTATTTTTAATAAAGCCAACCTATAACGCTATTATATATAATATACTACTTGGTTGTGGTCGAGCAATTTGTCTGACGCGTAATAACTAGATAACCAGAAGGTAGTGATACCTTCTGGTTATCTAGTTATTTAGGTCACTAGTGCAGTGGGTGTTGGAGTGCTGTGCGGTAGTACTACTTCCGGATTAGTACTATCGTTTTACTTATTCCTGTCGTCATAACTTTAGTGTTCGCCACTGTTGTGTTCCGAGTTTGTGGGTAGGCTAGCCTTGCACGGATAGCCCAAGAGCCCGGTCATAAAATAGCGATGCGAACGGTACCATCTATGGTGTCTTTAAGCGACAGTTTTCCCTTATCCATGCTGATGGGTACAGCAGTCGTTAGTCTTGCATATTCGACCTCAGAACCCAGTCAAAAGTTAACTACGCACCAGTAACCTCTGTTGTTTTGTTGGCATCAGCAACCATCAGAAAAGTCATCTCCTTGTTCGCTATCTTATAACGTAAAACACTATATTAGTGATTGTCAAGGAAGGCAAGTTTGTTTGGCGTTGCTTTTATTAATGAGAATTGCTTCATTTGAGGCTTGGCGCCATTAGTCATTACCTTGAATAGTACCGAAATCGTTATGAAATAATTTATTAATACATATACTTATTCTTACTAAATTAAAACAAAGTTATTTTTTGTTGACAACTGTGTGTGTTCGTTTTTAACCAATACATTAAGGAAGATCTTAAGTTTGTCTTGATTATTAGTAATGAAAAAGATATTTAATTAAAATTAAAAAAAAAACGTACGTCTAGAATGAATATTTTTCTTTTATAGAGGACAAACGCGAGATTGACAATAAAAGCGGTAAAGTGCGAGTCGGACTCGCCCATAAAGGGTTCAGTGGGTGCAGTTTATGTCATTTTGCAAATTGCTGTTAGTCCGGGCTCCTTTGCAGAACAGACCGCCTGCCTTCCTGCCAGGCAGCTCTTAAAAGGCGAGCGTAGGCTTACCGTCACTAACACCGTGACATCCCACTAGGTAGTTTCGCAGCGACTCACCTGGATTGGTACCACCGCCTTACCTATTCCTGCCGTTACAACATTATGACGTGTTCCGGTTTGGAGGTTAAGGTAGCCGGTAAACTTACTTTTGCTCAAGGCCTAACATCCCGGCCTCAAGTTGGCAACGCACCATTACCATTTTTGGTGTCTCTACTCTAGGCGGCGTGAATTTCTTACCATCAGGAAATCCGTTTGCTTGTTTGCCTTCCAATATCATGAAAAAAAAGACCAGGACACGATTTTATAAATTAAAATAATCTTTCAAATATCAATAACATTTATATCATAACGGACCAACAAATTAACGTTTGTTAAACAATCAGGTTATCTTTCATAATTAAGGCTCGCTACATACATACAGAATTTCGTTATACAATTCCGATTCGAAAAACCAGAACAAAATTTCTCTCATAGCAAATTCACACAAATCATATATATTCACATAATTCATATGTGGTAAGTCCGAAATTGTTTCGTAGCGGAATTCCGTACTTAACGAAATACCAACTGTAGATATGTGTCGGACCTAAAAGTTATCATGGGTCTTTGCTCTTGTACACACTATAATACAAAAAAAAAGTATCTTCACGCCCATATCCCTGAAGTGGTAGGCACAGGCACAACCAGAGCACCCACTACTAGCCGAAGACACTAAGTCCCTCAATGTGATAGGTGGCAAGCCTATCGCCAACCGGGCACATATCCAATCCCGAGCAACATTTTTTTTTTATGAGAAAATTGGTAAAATCCAAATTTACTTTTGTTGCCCGACCCGGAATTCGAACCCGGGACCTCATGCAGTCAAGTAAAACACCTGTACCGCTAGACCACAGAGGCGACTATAATACTCATCTATTCTTAACCCCCAACGGAAAAGTAGGAGTGTTACATGTTGACGTGTCTGTGTGTGTTTCTGTCTGTAGCACCATAACTTGTAAACGAGTGGACCAATTACGACGCGGATTTTTTATTTGAAAGTTGATGTGATCGGGACGATTATTAGTTACATTGTATTGAACATTCCTAACTTTATCATTGCTATTTCTCCAATCTATTATTACCTTTCGGACTAGTAACGTGATAATCCAATACTCTGTGTTTTCCCTGTATTTGTCCGGGCTTCTTTGCAGAAGAGACCATCTGCCTTCCTGCCAGGCAGCTCGTAAAAGGCGAGTATAGGCTTACCGTCACTAGCACCGTGACATCTGACTAGGTGGTAGAGTTTCGCAGCGACTCACCCAGATTGGTACCACCGCCTTACCTATTCCGCTATAATGTCATGACGTGTTCCGGTTTGAAGGGTAAGGTAGCCGGTAAACTTACTTTTGCTCAAGGTCTAACATCCCGGCCTCAGGTTGGCAACGCACCATTACCACCTTTGTTGTCTCTATCCGGCGTGAATTTCTTACCATCAGGAAATCCGCCTGCTTGTTTGCCTTCCAGTTTCATAAAAAAATACCATAAAACTAATATAAAAAATTAGGGAAACTACCTAGAGTATCATAAAAAAAATAAACTAAAGTTAAAAATGACACACACAGATATCGTATCGACGAGGACTCTAAGACTTTAAGCTGTCGTATTAATAAACAAAGATTAATGAAGGAGTAAAGTTCAGGTGGCATTATAATCTGTATCACAGAGTAATAAAAAATATAATACCATGTCGAAACTTGGTATACTTTAGTGCACGTTTAATAATAAGAAAAAAGAAAATTTCACAGTGAATTAGTATCGTGTGTTAGAAATGTACTTTGTGGTAGCATGTGTCACATCTTTATGTGTGGCCACGTCGTTATTTGTTTCCATGATCTTTTTAAAATGCTACGAGCGATCCGTCTTTTGCTGGGATTAACCGAAGCCACGAAATTACCTTATTATATTATTTGTGAACTACGTAGTTAGGAGTTAAAATAAGGTTAAAATAATTCAAACTGCGAAACTCCAAAACCAATTCCAACCATTTCATTTAGTACTACGTCGCGATTTGATAATTCTTTTTTCCAAAGATAGCAAATGGTACCGAACTGGTCCCACATAAGTTTAATTAACATCCTACTAGTAATTTTTGAGTTATAGGAGTACTAACTGATGCGTAACTTATTCACTTATCTCAAAGACCTCGTCATTAACCTAACAATTAGATGGAACATAATAAAATTAATATACGACCACCTCGGAATCATGACCTATCTTTCTATAAAAGAATCATCAAAATAAGTTTGCTATTAAAGGAGTAATCGCGTAAGAAACATAAAATAAAAAAGTGTGTGTGCGATTCACACACGATAGAACTGAAACTTCCTCCCTCCCTCCCTCCCTCCCTATCAATCCCTATCAATCCATATCAATCCTTATCAATCCCTATTAATCTCTTTCAATCTCTTTCAATCTCTGTCAATCCCTGTCAATCCCTGTCAATCTCTGTCAATCCCTGTCAATCCCTGTCAATCCCTATCAATCCCTATCAATTTCTATCAATCCCTATTAATCCCTATCGATCCCTATCAATCCCTATCAATTTCTATCAATCCCTATTAATTACTATCAATCCCTATCAATGTCTATCAATTTCTATCAATCCTTATCAATCCCTATTAATCCCTATCAATCCCTATCAATCCCTATCAACCCATATTAGTCCCTATGAAGCCCTATCAATCTTTATCAATCTCTATCAATCCCTATCAATTCCTGTCAATCCCTGTCAATCCCTATCAATCCCTATCAACCCCTATCAATCCCTATCAATCCATATTAATCCCTATGAATCCCTATAAATCTTTATCAATCCATATTCATCCCCATCAATCCCTACCAATCTCTATCAATGCCTTTCAATCCCTGTCAATTCCTGTCAATCCCTGTCAATCTTTATCAATTTAGATCAACCCCTGTCAATCCCTATGAATTTCTATCGATTCCTGTCAATCCCTATCAATGCCTATCAACCCATATTAATCCCTATGAAGCGCTATCAATCTTTATCAATGTCTATCAATCACTATCAATTCCTGTCGATCCCTGTCAATCCCTATCATTCCCTATCAATCCCTATCAATCTCTATCAATCCCTATCAATCCCTTTCAATCCCTATCAATCCCTGTCAATCCCTATCAATCCCTATCAATCCATATTAATCCCTATCAATCTCTATTAATCCCTATCAATTCCTCTTAATCTCTATCAATCCCTATCAATCCTTATCAATCCCTGTCAATCCCTATCAATTTCTATCAATACCTATCAATCCCTGTCAATCCCTGTCAATCCTTGTCAATCCCTATCAATCCTTATCAATCCCTATGTCATCAAATATCAAATGTCTATCAATCTCTATGAATCTCTATCAGTGTCTATCAATATCTATCAGTGTCTAACAATTTCTCTTAATCTCTATCTCTCTCTAACTCTGTCAGTTTCTTTCTATCGCTGTCTGTCAACAAACATGACATCTCTAAATAAAGTAAATCGACAAAAGAATGAGATGAATATATATAATCCTACACATTTTTGTATTTGTGTCTCTTACCTGTCGTTTTTCCGTTGCATCCGGTTTGAAATCACAACGATTCTTAAGAAGTTTCACTTCAAAAATAAAGAAAAGATACAGAGACGAAATGAGAATTATTTTTAATCTGTTAAAACAAATAACATGACAACCCCATTGCTTCAATGGAGTGTAGTTAATTGTACAGCTAGACTAAGTTTCCATACTGTTCATATTTCTTTTGTTCCAATCTTATATTCGAATCTGATGATCGACGAACCTACACTGACAAAAACTTTTAAGTCGAAAACGGAAGAAACCGACCCTAACCTCTTATAAATAAATTGCTGTAGCATGTACCTAACTGTTTTCGTGTAGGCCTATATTATACATATATACTCCACATTTCGCATTATTAAAGAATCCGAGACCAACGCGTTGTTTCATGAAGCCTCGAGAATGTAAGCTGCGGTTTTGTGAGTAGGATACCAGATATATTCTTGGCTTATAAACTACAAAGCCTCGATGTTATACTGCAAATAATATGCTATTGTTACCATGCACAATACCAAAGCTAAAGCAATACAAAGACTATTTAATATTTAAAATAACTGAACTTTAGGGTATCGTTAAGTACGAAAATACGTATAATGTACGAAAGTGATTTTTTGCTTATGACTTTGCCAGTACAATCATAAACAAAATAAGTTTCTTATATTAAAAAAGTTTGGTTAACTTGATATTCAACTTGTGAAAAGGAAAACGAAACTTATAAATGCTTACTATAGAAAAATTGTCAGAACAGAAATAAGAATACTAAGTAATTGCAAAGACAAATGTATACAATATAGATTATCAAATCGTAAAAGTCTGTCTGTCTGAATATTTGAAATATTCTGAAATAATCAGCGGTGTGTTACCGATTGAACATAAATTGTATGTTATTAAAAAGCTAGCAGATAGGAATAGTAAATAGCAAAAAAAGTAAGAAAGTATCTTCACGCACATATCCCCGAAGAGGTAGGCAGAGGCACAACCAGGGCACCCACGACTGGCTGAAGATACTAAGTCCCACAATGTGATAGGTGGCAGGCCTATCGCCAACCGGGCACATATCCTACACCGAGCAACTTTTTTTAGTAGCAAATATCAAATATTGAACAGCAGACAGCAGCTAAGGGATAACAGGTAGCAGCAGTTAGTGGGTAGTTACTAACAGCAGCAAGTAGATAGAATATAACAGCTAGCAAATATTAGATACAACTAAATAGGTGCTATACCAGATTGTAGCTAGCATAAATACTCGTAGTAATATCCATGGAAAAATTGATTCAAAGTAAGCAAATTGTGTGTAATTGCTGCTAGACTACAGCAGCTCTAAGAGAGCAAATGGTATATAGCATCTAATAGATAACGCACTTATACCAGATTGTAGCTAGCATAAATAGTAAATATCCAAGGACAAATTGATCCAAAGTAAGCTAATTGTATGTAATTGCTGCTAGACTACAGCAGCTCTAAGAGAGCAAATGGTATATAGTATCTAATATATAACGCACTTATACCAGATTGTAGCTTGCATAAATAGTAAATATCCATGGACAAATTGATCCAAAGTAAACAAGTTGTGTGTAGTTGCTGCTAGACTACAGCAGCTCTAAGAGAGCAAATGGTATATAACATCTAATAGATAACGCACTTATACCAGATTGTAGCTAGCATAAATAGTAAATATCCACTGACAAATTGATACAAAGTAAGCAAATTGAGTGTAGTTGCTGCTAGACTACAGCAGCTCTAAGAGAGCAAATGGTATATAACATCTATTAGATAACGCACTGGTACCAGATTGTAGCTAGCATAAATAGTAAATATCCACTGACAAATTGATACAAAGTAAGCAAATTGTGTATTGTAATATGTAAGGAAGAATATGTGTGTGTGAGTCAACGATATCTATACATAGAAATACTTTTTCGATACTGAAATAAAAAAAAGTTTCTTTTCGCCTGTATCCCCGAAGACATAGGCAGAGGTACAACCACGGCAATCACGACTGGCCCAAGACATTAAGTCCCACAATATGATAGGTAGCAAACCTATCGCCAACATGACACATATCCAAATCCGGACAACGTTGTTTTTATTACAAAATGTATAAGACACATTTTCTTGTTCTTGTCCGACCCGGGGATTGAACCTGGGACCTCATGAAGTCAAGTCCAACACCCGATCCGCTAGACCATTTATACATAACTAGTAGTTGCCCGCGGCGTTGCCCCTGTGGTCCCACAGGAACCTTGTTTCGAGATAAAAATTATCCTATGTTTTAATCCAAGTTACCCTCTATGTGTGTACCAAATTTCATGACAATCCGTTCAGCAGTTTTGCGTGAACGAGTAACAGACAAACAAAGAAACAAACTGACAAACTTTTGCATTTATAATATTAATAGGATTATTTACATACAGGCGCTCACTACTACCAAAGACATACATATTCTATGCTACTTCTAGTACTTATAATTTGCGATACGGGAAAAAAATTGATTAACTTCCATATTCGTAATTACAGAACTGTAGCCCATCACATAAATGGTCATCTCCGTTGGAAATCGAACCCCTTATCTCAGGTTTAATCAGGTACTTTTAGGCCAACTAGGCAACCGCAGGACAACAAAAAATCAATATTTTCCAATATATGTTGTTTAAACATTTATAACTATTAATATATTTAGATATAATATATAATAATTTTATTATAAATACTAATTCATAACTATTTTAATTTGAATCTTTTTAAATACTGAAAATCCAATCTAAATATCGAGCAACTTTCCTATGATAGCATACAAATCAACAGACAAGATTACCAAAAAATGTGTTATAATGCATTGAACCTATTAAGGCCCCATACTTAGTCAGCCAGAAGAGCCAATCAGCGCACTGCCCCGTTCCATGATTACTATGAAATATTGCGCTCTAAAGTAAATGTCTTAAGCGCCAAATCACTATTTTTGACACTATAAAAGTAATTTAAAAAATATATAAAAACTGAAACAGTTATCTTTTCGGTACAATACTTATCTATGTTTATGTTAAATTTGGTGTCGATATTTTCATAATTGAAGTAGACAGTTGGGTTTTGCTTTCAAAAAAGGGTTAACTTTTTGATTTTTTTCTATCGAGCAAAGTGAAATGAATCGTGTTTTGGAAACACATAGTCTTGTAAAGCATATTAATGTTAATCTTGTGTATTTTTGTCGCCAAGATCCATAATTGCTTTGTATGAAAAAAACAGTATAATGCTGACGTATTTTAGCATACATGGCCCCTTAAGATTTGTTTGTTCTTGTGCGGTTTTATAATATGGTCCTACAAATATGTAAAGTGTGTGTTTTAGTTTTTATTTAACATCTATATAGGTTAAGCTAATAATTATTATTTATGAAATTTTGAGACACAAAACTTATTTCAAACCTCACCCTTTATTATAAGAAATAAATCCAAGTTATTTTCGAATAAATACCACAAGATATATTCAGGAGTCACGAAATCATAATCTAGATATGAAATAGGCTTGATGTTTAGTTGTCACGAATTAAAACTTTAACTGAGGTTGTTGACCTCATCTATACATATAATAAATCTGTAGAAGGGTCAAATCTGTACATTGAAAATATTGAAAAAATAAATAGCAGGGGTGTTACTGGATCGATATCAAACCCAAATATGTGATTAAAAAAATTTTTGTCTGTCTGTCTGTATATCTGTCACGTGAAAACTTCCATTCGATGAAACTTGGTATAATTATACCTAATTATCCTGGGCATAAAATGGGATACTTTTCATCCTGGAAAAATACGTAGAAAAAAATAAATAAATCTTACTTTTTCAGTTTTAGACCAACATCCGCGCGGACAGAGACGCGGGTGGAAGCTAGTATATAATACACTACAATAAAATACAATAACTCTTCATTGTGCACCAAATATAGAGAAATTACAAATACAAAAGGCGGCCTTATCACCAAGTCAGCGATCTCTTCCAGACAACCCTTGATTATGGAACAAGATTTAGCGAGATACTGTGTAATGGTGCTCTTCATAAAAATGCATCTAATATTAGAAATCGAATCCCGGGTCGGCCAACACAAAGAAAATTGGATTTTTCCAATTTTCTAATAAAAAATGTTGGTCGGGATTGGAAATGTGCCCGGTTGGCGATAGGCTTGTCACCTATCACATTGTGGGACTTAGTGTCTTCGGCTAGTCGTGGGTGCCTTGTGTACCTCTGCCTACCTCTTCGGGGATATGGGCGTGAAGATACTTTTTTTAATATTAGAAAAAAATAAATCATTATAAAAGCAGAAGCCTGATTTAATTATAGCTATTAGAATTAAGAACAAGCAAGAAAAGTCAAATGTAACCTAAATTACAGTGAACGCAGAAAGTGATGCTTTAAAATACTTTTGAAAATATTAATATTTGGAGCTCTCCTGATATCTACGGGGAGAGAATTCCAAAGCCTCACTGCTTGCGATGTAAAAGAACGGCTATAGTAACAAGTGTTTCGAGAGGGAACTTAAAGAGTATAATTATCACTGACTGACTTGATTTGAATTGGATTGGGATTGAATTTTGTTTACTTACAAAGGAATGAGAAAATCGCCTCAGATAGGGGTTTAAAACCGTACTATTTATTTCTTGCAGACAACAGACAAAGGTACAGCTTATCAGTGAGAGATAGAGTAACTCGAATATTACACATTACCGCCTCGCTGGTCGAGTGGCTAGTGGCTAGCGTACACGCCTAACTACACCGATCATCCGCGAGGATCGGGTTCGATTCCCGACGGGGGCAGGCATTTGTGTGATGAACATTTAGATGTCTGCATTTCCGGGTCTGGGTGTTTATTAAATTTATTCTGGTATCTATTTAAGTATTTCTATGTATTAGAATCGTTGACTAACACCCATAAAACAAGTATATAATTTGCTTACTTTGGGGTTAGATTCAATTTGTGTAACTTGTCCAGGGATATTTATTTATTTATTTATTTATATTGAGGCGAATCAAAAAGATCTCTAAGGTACCGATGCGTGCTATCCTTCGGTTCGAGTTGCTCTGGCCGATGTTGTCTATGGTCGTCGTGCACACATATTATGTTCTATCTATGAAGCTATATCGCTGCTGGAGGTTGCATTCCTAATAAAGACCTGTAGGGTTACTCTTAAAGTTCGATTCATATAATATTGTAAATTTTAATCGAGTATGTCGTTTTAGGTACTCTTGAACACATTACTGGCGAATTATTAACATTTGCTTAATAGTATTTTCCCGTGTTGATCCGGGCTCCTTTGTAGAAAAGACCATCTGCCTTCCTGCCAAGCAGTTCGTAAAAGGCGAGCATAGGCTTATCTTCACTAACACCGTGACATCCTACTAGGTAGTAGAGTTTTGCAGAAACCCGCCCGGATTGGTACCATCACCTTATCTATTCCTGCCGCCATAACGTCAGTGCTTGCCGTTGACGTGTTCCGGCCTGGAGGGTACGGTAGCCGGTAAACTTACTTTTGCTCGAGACCTAACATCCCGGCATCAGATTGGCAACGCACCATTACCACCTTTGGTGTTTCTAGGCGGCGAGAATTTCTTACCATCAGGAAATTTTGCTTGCTTGTTTGCCTTCCAATATCATAAAAAAAAGTAAACAATAAATTGTTTTATCGGACTCGTTGAATTTATTGGAACCCGGTAGTACTGTGTACAAAAGTAACTATTATGACATATACGATTAAAATTTCCGCTTCACATGATATGGAGATTCAAGAGTAGCCCTACTGATGTTATTTCCAAATACTGCTGACTTACTCTACAAAACAATAGTGCATGGGATTTAAGAAGTTCCCGCTGAGTGATATATTTTTCACCTACCACAATGTGCCCGAATAAGTAGTACCTACGGCTCATTATGGGTTGTAACTCTGGCTACCTCTTCGGGGATATTGGCGTGAAAATACTTATTTCTTAAATCACTTTTAACTTTTAAAAAGATTTAAAAATAATTTTAAGAATGTTTTTCTTTAATGGCTGCGAATACCTTCTCTTTGCTTTCGTAAATGCGAAAATTCATATTCTAAATCTGGTTAATCCGATTATCGAAGCTAGCTGAGAAGCCAGCCCGGAAATATCTTTATTTTCCGGTGTTTCTCCTGTTACTGGTTTACTTGTACAACGGATAATTTGTTCTCCAATTATCCGTCGGCGTCAGGTAGTGGTAATGAGCGATAGTTATACCAGGATTATTCCTGTGAGGTACATCCAATATTAACGGAAACCGGATTAGACAGTAATCCGGTTTCCGTAAATATTTAATGAATATTTTATATGGTAAGGTTTATTATAAGATTTCTGAATATTTAGAAGACAGAAATGCTTGGGATTAACTGTTCCTCATACCAAGTTCTTAAAATTATGTGTAAGACTAGCTGACCCGGCGCACGTTGTTCTGCTCCTTTTTTAATGTGATTTTAATAAAAAAATTGGGGTGAGTCACCCTCTTCACTTAGGGGTATGAAAAATAGATGTTGACCGATTCTCAGACCTACTCAATATGCTCACAAAACTTCACAAAATCGGTCTGGCCGTTTCGAAGGAGTTCAATCACGCAAACCGTAACACGAGAATTTTACATATTAGATATTAAACATTTATTTATACGTTTTTTTGCAGTTTTACTACGCGTAAATTAATTATTATCTGTAGCCAGTTTCACCTTACTATTCAAAATTGAATGGAAAAATTGAGAGCCATGAAGTCACAGTTACCGTCACTAACACCGCGGCATCCTACTAGGTGGTAGAGTTTCGCAGCGACTCACCCGGATTGGTACCAACGCCTTACTTATTCCTGGCGCCATAACGCCATGACATGTTCCGGTTGGAGGGTAAGGTAGCCGGTACACTTACTTTTGCTCGAGGCCTCAGGTTGGCATTGCATCATTACCACCTTTGGTGTCTCTAGGCGGCGTGAATTTCTTACCATCAGGAAATCCGTCCAATATAAAAAAAATAGAAATCTATGGAGCTGTCACATACATTCGGATTTTTTGGGTATGGAATATAGGTAGATTTCTATGGAAAAAAAAATAATTTCGAAATTTGGAAAGGGGTTCCGTAAATGGACCTTATTATATTATAATGTTGTAAATGTGGAAATGTGTTTTATTGGGTTTATGTGTTTTGTTGGGTTTTAATGGGCTGGGTATTTGTTGGTCCATGTGTTGGTCCGAATATCCTGTGTAGAATAGAGCAGTCTCCTTCCCAGCCTTACCAATTCCTATCGCCATAATGACAGTATCATGTGTCGGTCCGAGGGTAGCGTAGCCGGTAGACTTGCACAGTAGGCTTTACACATTGACAAGACAAGGACGCACCTACAACACTTATGGTGTCTATAGGTCACGGTAATCTCTTACCATCAGCAGAGCTATGTGCTTATTTATAATCTTTTCAGATTACAAAAAAAGATGAGATGCGGTCTTGCAATTAAAAAAGGATACTTTTAAATGAAGAAATACTTGAACTGTTTTACGTAGCAACAAGAATTATCTTTGTAGAAAGATAGCTTCGTCCATCAAGTTCCAACAACGAGAGACACTTTTGCACATCCCATGTACTAACATAGAATCTATATATTAATACGTGATGCCAAAACTTTGGACCCCTTTTTACGAAAACTGCGCGGACGCAGGAGTATAAAATTTGGCACACTTGTAGTTTATGTGCAAAACGCTAATATTTCTCAATAATAATGCTTATAAAGTACATTAAATCAATAAATAAAACGTTAACCACAACTACCATACATTTTACATACACAAACAAATATACTGATGATAACGATAAAAGATCACAGATGGCACACTAAAAAAATTGAAAAGAATGAATATGGCGTTCTTATCAACAAGATATTCAAATTTATTATGGTCGAATTTCGACCAATGGGCGACCACTAGTGATTAGTAAAATATAATATATTGCATCGAATTAACACTCGGCAGTCGAGACATTGTTTACATTCGCTTTTCGAAAATGTATGTGCCAAAAATAAACTAAAGAGGAGAATCAAGCACCGTAGATAAAGTAACAAAAAAGCGTGTATAAGAGCAGACAGAGGCACAACCAGCGCATCCACGATTAGCCGAAAACAATAAATCTCATAATGTGATAGGTGACAAGCCTATCGACAACCGGGCACACATCCAATCCCGGGCAACTTTAATGTTATTAGAAAATTGAAAATACACATTTCCTATTTTTATTTGTTGCCCAACCCGGGCATTGGACCTGGGACCTCAAGAAGTCAAGTCCGACGCCGGACCGCTAGACCACTGACCACTGTAGGTACTATTGTGGGTACAATGTACTATAGGCTTGGCCTCAGCCCTTGATTCATCAGTATATCATTCTACTGAGGTCTTTAGGCTAATAATTATGTCTGAATCCTTTATAGAATAAAAAAATGTACTAGTTTTCTCGTGCCTGAGAGAGCGCAATCATTTTGAACTTGGTGTTTATTGTATGGATGTCCTATAGATGTACTAAATACTGTTTAAGAATTTGAACACCTGTTTTGAAAGCACCCTATATACATAGGTGTATCCTGTATGGTATACTTAAAAAAATAAAATGAAAACTAAAATAATTTTACACACACACCCACACACACACCCACAAACACACACACACACACGCACAAACACACACACACACACACACACACACT
>NJDC01003082.1:263174-275528 GCA_002245475.1 Calephelis virginiensis
ACGCACGCACGCACGCAAGCACGCACGCACGCACCCACACCATCCATTGGGACTTGGGAGTTAAAAAATGTGCCTTGTGTACTTCTTGAACATGGATGTTAACGTAAACTAAAATTTTTCCATAAGTCTTGGAAACTCTAACGATTTGTCACTTTGAGACTTTAAGCTTTCCATGAAACTTACTAATAATTTGTATCCACGAGTGGTGTCTTGTGTGTCCTCGTTTGTACGGTACGGTCGATTTCCTGAGGATGCCTCGGTGTCGAGGCGAAACGTACGTCGAGTGCGATTTAGTGTTCTCTGTGGTGAGTTCGTCGACAAAGTTCGCGAAGGATGTGATAAGTGTTTTTGTTTCCCGTGTTCGGACTCTATTCGTGATCTGGTCGCGGAGGTGGGAGGTGGGAACTTTAGCCACGTAGTGGTTGTCACATGTGAACGTGACAATCTATATTGTTTCCCGAGCTCTTCCTTTATTCGTGTTCTGATCGCGGAGGCGCAGGTAGGAACGTTAGTTGGGCTTGTCACATTCTGTGTCATTTGAAGTATATTTGCTACAAAAGTTACAATGCTTACGCGGAATTAGCAAAATAAAGGCTTATTTTACATCTGTTATAATGGATTTCTGCAAGGTAACGCCTGATTCAATAAAATATCCACGAGTGGTAATAAAATATTTGATATAACCGGGCTAGGTTTTTTTTACCTGCGACGGAAATGAGGGGTGTTGTAACTTTGATTGACGTGGTTGTGTGTGTATCTATCTGTAGCATCATAACTTTTAAACGGTTAACGGTATTTTATGGTTGACAGCTGACGTGATCGAAGTGGTTCTTAGCCACATTAGACACATTTGTCGTTTTGTCGGAGGTTCATTGAAAAAAAATAGGATTAGGTATATATTAAAGTTTTGGTTTGTGTACTAAGGTTAACAAAGAGAAATCCTCATTTGGTAGTTTTGAACATTTTTTTGTGAAAAGGGAACCATCTATTTTTATTTTTGCAAGCTTTTATCCAACTTGCTATGTAAGTTGGATTGACTGAGTGGAATTTCGCAACGCAGTTATGTATAACGCCAATTGAGTAGGTGTTTGGCATGTAGTACATTTAAGTTTGATTCAAATTCTAATTCAAAATTATTTTATTTCACATAAACCTACAAGACGCACTTGTGACGTATCTCGCTCGATTATATCATTTCATTGTTATTATTCATGTTTATGATTATATATCATAAACATGAATAATAACAATGAAATGATATAATCGAGCTTATATTATGAATCATAATTTATGATAGATCGATTATCGTCACATAATCCTATCATTTATGTATGGGCTTATTTGATACGTTTTGAAAGTATTCATCTAAGTCTATGTATGGAGTTTTGGCGCCTTCGAGAGAAAAGATGGTCGATTTTTTTTCACTATTATTCAATTTCGTGTTTATTAGCGTATCGTGTATTTCCTCGTTGCCGTCAAATCTTGAAATATGAGCTTGAATAATGAGGCTACCGCTTTACCGAAGACCCTAACATGACTTATTGACGACTTATGACTAATTACAATTAAATCCCGATTTTGGCAAATTTGATGCAAATTGATGCAAACTTCTAGGTATTTGACTAGTGGCAAAATGCTAACGCGAATGCGAAAACCTAAAGAAAGAAATAAGAAGTTTAAGTCTACTGATAAGAGTAGGACTTAAAATATTAGTTTGCAAAAAATGGTTTTTGTTAAAAAAAAATTTATTGCTTCAACGTCGTATAATGAGACTGACAAAAAATATTTTCATATCATTATAATATATTTATTTTCTGTTAATTAACTATCTAATTAAAATAACAATGGAGCAAGAAAAATGATATTTTCACAACAAATCCCGACGCTAATTGTATGAAGCCGGATTTTAATATCGCTAGAATATTCTTTGATATTCAAAAGTAAAATGAATCTTTCATATAATGACTTTCATTTGCATAACAGGTCAAAATTTTACCTTCATTTAATAAAAGATATAAAGATTTTTCAGAGATTTCGCTGATAGCAATTAACTGGGGTTAGATTATTGTACTGCTATTAAGCTTCTGGCGCTTGACGCGTATTAAGGTTTCAGCACACATATCAACTCGGAAGGGATCGTCACCGTATCGCCTCGAGGCGTTTTTTTATTGTTTGTATGAAACTCCATAATGAAACGCACACTAATCGGAATCGTAAGGTAATCGCCGCGCCTCAGAACAGGCTGACGGTCGGCGAGCCGTAAGCGCGGTGTCGTTTAGCCGTAGCTAAGTTGATGTACAGGAGCTGTTGAAACTATTTGGTTACGTGTATTAACGTTAAGTGGACGCCTAGTTGACGGCGAGGTAAATGGCGATACGGTGACGATCCCTTCCCGAGTTCATATGTGTGCTGAGATCTTAAATGCTCTCACTATCAAGAACGAACTGAAGTGGGAGCTTGCAAGTAACACGTACAAATATGAGCAGTATGGAAACTAAGCCTAGTTATCAAAATATTTACCTACACTCCATTGAAGCAATTCGTCTGCAGGTGTTATACAGGCTGACATTTAAAGTAACTGCGATTTAAAAACGATTTGTAATCGACATATCGATTGAAGTAATTAAAATTTTGAAAAAAATATCAATTTATAATTTTTATCCAACGCAAAACATTATCTGCCTTATTAATAAACACGGAGTAAAGTACTCCAATGTTTAACCTGGTATTATAGTCTTTATTGCAATGTAATACAGACTATAATATCAACTTAATCTTACACCTACTCTACACCACATTTATTAATAAGATAGTAAGATGCGTTGTTATATCTTAAACAAAGCATAAAACTGGCTACCACCGACGACCGCGTGAAATTTGGGACTCGATACTCGTTCCTAACTGCGTAAGGAACTTGGCGTGAATATATTTCTACAAATCATTTTTAAGTGCTATCCCTATTTACTGTAAATTATTACTCTCTCCAATTCAGAAGTAGAAACGACAAAACAATCTCCCTGGTAATCAAAATATATTTTTTAATGTTATGTTTATATATTAGTGTTTAAGTATTTCTGAAAATAAGTTGTTAAGACTTTAAGGGCCACTTGCACATTCCCGGGTTACATTTAATGTTGAGTTAAATTGTCAAATATAAGGTGATTTAACCCTAGTTAGACGTTAACTCAATGTTAAATACTTAACCCAGGAACGTGCAAGTGGTCCTAATATGTTTCCTCTAACAGCGAGTTAAATATTTGGGTACTTGCAAGTGATAGCTTTAAGCACAAAAATTCACCGTAATGTTTAAACAGCCGTTTACTGCACAGGTGTAATAACGTTGTACGTTGCACCATTCTTCCGTTAAAAACACATAAATGCTTGTCTCAAGCGAATGGCGTACTGATGACTTTCTCTCGCATTGATTTTATTTAACGTCACCAATAAAGGCGTGTTGGTTAGAAAAGAGTAAGAAACGTGGAGGAAGCAAGACAATTCTGCAGGAGTCGTATATTTAAAAATCGATTATCTTTGCCTACCCCCGTAAGGGATTTAGTCTGAAGATATACCTACATGTGTATTTCTTTAATTACAATTCTGCGTAACAAAGTTCACATAAGCGTGTCTCAAGCAGATGTCACTCACGCTCGCAGTGGTATAGTTTGGTTCAAAATATCGTGTACATGAGCGATATCTATGTGTGCGTTATTCGACCGAAATTTGTGTGGAGAAGGCCTTTTCTACTTGTCTTTGTTTTGTATCTGTGCAGTCCAAATAGTTAATGAATGAAGTGCCGAGTTTTGGCACCATCGAGAGAAAAGGTCTATGTTTTTTCATAACTACCTTCACGCCCATATCCCCGAAGAGGTAGGCAGAGGCACAACCAGGGCACCCACGACTAGTCGAAGACACCAAGTCCTACAATGTGATAGGTGGCAAGCCAACTGGGCACATTTCCAATCTCGACCAACATGTTTTTAGTAGAAAATTGGAAAAGTCCAATTTTCTTTTTCTTTGGCCGACCTGGGATTCGAACCCGGCACTCATGCAGTCAAGTCCAACACCCGGACCGCTAGACCACAGAGGCGATTTTTCATAATTTTTATAATTTTTCATGAGATGTTTTTTCATAATTATTGAATTTCGTATTGATATTGAGTGAAATTGTCAATTTTGGTGGCATTTTCTACAATTTTGTTCAGTGAAAGTGCACAAATGAAATAACCATGAAGTAATTAGCGTATCGTGATTTCCTCGTTGCCGCCATATATCATTACATGAGCTTGAGTAGTGAGGCCACCGCTTTACATGACTAATGATGACTAATTATAATTGATTAAAATTGAAATAAAATTTGGTGCAAATTTCTACTTGATTAATGGTCAAATACTAACGTGTAGGCCAAAACCTAAAGAAAGAAAGAAAAGAATGAAGCGCCATACGAACGGACGCAAAGACGGAAATATCTAATCCGTTCCGTTTTCGCCATTCCGCTACGGAACTCTAAAAATTTACTCCAATCGATTAAGGTCAATAATAATATTCAATTAAAATAGGTTTTGTAGCCATTCATATGTAAATGATCATAATGAAACAAAAACCGTTACTAATGATTCGGATAAAAAAACCGTTACTAATATATATTTAATGATCCATGAAAGTTCACGTTCGAAATATTATCTTCTGAACTTTAGTGCCCCAGATTCAATGTTTGATATGTTCACGATTCACGATCTCCTTTGAAAGTCAAGTACAAAGTTTATTGGGTCTATCTTTTTCCTTGACCTTAACCTTTGTTGGCGGTTCAAATATACTTTATTGGATAAAAGTATTTTGCGAAATTCTGTGACAACTTCCCTTTATATTTATTATTATTTTACTGACAGGGATAAAGCAGTGATGGTTTTATGTATCCATACACAAAACTGAAGTAGTTAATTAATTTTTAACATTATTTTTTTTTAAAAAGAGGAGGTTCTAAATTCGACTGTATTTTTTTATACTTTTTTGTAGGTTACGCAATTACTTGACTAATAAGGAGCCCGTTTTGATGACAATTTTTGGAAAGGTTTCGAGTTGTTCCCATGTTAATTCTATACGACTAGTGGTTTTCAAGGATATTATCATCAATAATGTCGATAACTTATACAAAAACTTCTGCATTATTAAGTATTAATCAAAACTTCAGATGAGATATTGATAAAATTTATGTGGGACTATATCAGAATCATTAGATATCTTTCGCAAAAGTAATCATGAATTCGCGTCGTAGTAATGCAATAATTGGAGTCGGTTTTTTTCAGTTCTGCTGCGCTTAAATGATTGGAAGTGGTAATCTGGAAAACAAAAGAAAGAGATGACTATACTTAAAAACAGAATTAATGTTAAACAAACAATATAGGTGTATGAGTCATACAAAACAGGAACCTAGGCCTAATCTTGTAACATATATTTATTTACAGATACATCGAAATTTTGATTCTTGGCTCTTCTAGATGTTTCTTGCATTTATGTTACCTATTATTATTTATATATGTATATATTATTTCGCTATATAAAGGCTAAATCAATAACGAAAAGCTGTTCAGTTAGAACACGATCTTCGAAGCAAAACAAATCAAGTAAAAAGCTAATTTGGTTAATAAAGTATCTCAGTTAAATGGTTTTGTTGATGTGGTTAAGTGATTACTGTTTTGCGTGTGTTCATTTTAAATAGTGACCTTACTTTCACATATACTGTGAACATTGGCATGGACAAAGGCTTCGTAAAAACATAGAGAGATGGAAAATTAAATCTCCACACAAATTTCGGTCCAATAACGCACACATAGACATCGCTAACGGCCACGATATTTTGAACCAAACTAGACCACTGCGAGCGCGAGTGACATCCGCTTGAGATACGCTTGTGTGAACTTTTAATCACAGGTATATCTTTAGGCTAAGTCTCTTACGAGGGTAGGCAAAGATTATCCACTTTTAAATATACGACTCCTGCAGAATTGTCTTGCTTCCTCCACGTTCATTACTCTTTTCCTACCAAGATGCTGGTATTGGTATCAGTACGTCATCCGCTTGAGACAAGCTTTTGTGAATTTTTAATGTAAGAAAGATGCAACGTAAAAAGTTATTGCAACTGTGCAGTAAACTGATGTTTAAATTTAACATTACGGTAAATTGTTGTGCTTTAGGCTAGCATGGGGGGTGTTAGGTAATTTTCGTTACGGAATTTCTGGATTCGGTCTCCACGCTCGAGGCCCGCGATAGATGCAATAGCTTAATATATTCTGCAGATCTTAATGAAAATTTTTAACGAAAATTGGTTTGTGCCACACGTAAAGAAGATAATCTGTTTTTCAATTTTCGTTTAGCAACAAAATCAATTGGAATTAGACAAGTGCCCGGTTGGCGATGGTTTTACCAAGTAACATGTTTTGGTATACTTTTATTGCCATTGGCTAATCGTCGGTCTCACAGTTGTACCTCTTCAGGGTGACTGATATTAACGCAAGTGTCTGCACTGTTTTATTTCATGCAAACCGATTCGTCGAACTTCCCATTTTTCCTGCAATTTTCCCGGGTTTTCTATTCATAAAATCTTCTCCTGACAATAACTAACAAAATAAAAAAGAATAAGCAAAACTGGCCAATCCGTTCAGGTGCGATGACCACGACTGAAATTTTTGTATAAATAGATATTTTAATCTTCTAAATTAACAGCCAACCAGTTTGCCCACAAATACATTATCCCACTATGTGATAGATAGAAAATCTTTACCAATCGGGCACTTTTCTAATCCCGGGCAATGTTGTTTTTTATTAGAAAATTTAAAAACCTTATCTTTCGAGTTGCACTACCCTATAACGCGGGAGCTCATATAGCCAACACCGAAGCAATATTATACAATAGAACTATTATCAATTAATATACCTACATGTAGACACATCTCAATTAGGCACTTACCTCCTGCTTAGTCTATGTGAATTAAAATGATTTCAGTTCAAGGAGTAGCAAATTTCTAACTTTTTAATAGAATTTATGATCAACTAGCTGTTGCCCGCAGTGGGTCCCACAGGAACGTTTTTTCGAGATAAAAACTTTCCAATGTGTTAATCCAAGTTACCCTCTATGTGTGTTCCAAATTTAATGAAAATCGGTTGCGCAGATTTTGCGTAAAGGAGTAACAAACAAACATACAAACTTTCGCATTTATAACTATAAGTAGGATAAATAAATTTTAATATTTCTACACTAAAACCACGAATTTAATGGCACGTCTTATCGTTGCTTATAAATTATATTAGTTCGGATTGCTAGCGTTAAACTAAAATCTAGATTTTATTGTAGATTTTATAGCACTATGAAATTATATATTCAAATTTAGTAGCTGCTTCGTATTGTTAGAATTTGATATCGTAAAATGTTTATGAGAAGTATAATGGAATAACTACTTTGTCGCAGTGAAAATACAATGTATAATGTTATAATGTAAAATAAATTCGTTTATACTTGTAATAAAACTGTAGAAGTGTGAATTCTGTACGATGAAGATATTTTAAAAAATAGATGCACGCGACTTAAACGGGCAGCAGATCACATTATTAGAATTTCTGTCTATAAATCGACGTAAATCACGGTCATGTGCCTGACCATTATTTAACCTAAAATCTAATCTATCTATCGATCTAACCTAATATTTAACCTACTAAACTGATTGTAACGAAATTTAACTTGACATGAAGTAACTATCAGTTAAATTTAACTGATAGTTACTTCATGTCCTGAGGAAGGTTATAGGATACTTTACATTCCACTCACTAAAGATGTTCTCGTGAGTAAAGTTAATAGGGAAATGTAATTAAATGAAAGAAAGAATATTTATTTACTTTTCGCGAGCATACTTTTTACATTGTGGTGTGCAAAAATGTTTATTCTTAATATAAGTTAACTCTTTATATTTATTACAAGATTCATTATCATTATAAACATTTTTTTATCAGATTACATTTAACCCACTTTCTTTAATTTAAAGTCAGCACTTGAAATAATTCTTATTAAGCTAGACTGTGATTGATATTTTCATTGGCAATGTTATACATTCTTATCTTGTCCAAATATTCTTCTCTGAGGACAAAAATTGAGATGTCGTTAATTGTAATAGTATATCACTATAAAATTTAACACAAAATATGGCGTTCTTGGCAAGCATGAGGACTGTCATGACGTCACTTTAAGTTGACGCCAAAATGAGCATAGACAGAAATGTCGTTATCTCTGTCGGCGTACATAATATCAACATTTGTTAAAATGAGACCAAGAGATGTTAAGTTATATGTACGGTGTTTATACAACTAAATTTGCTACAGAGCATTGTTGCAATTCTTTATGTATTCCTATTTGTATGGGTAAAAGTCAAAATGTAAATTAAGCATTCATTAACGAGTAGTCCGATTAAATTTATTCGTTCTTTAATTTTTGGTATGTTCTTTACAGATTGTTCGTAACTTTTTGAAGTAATAACTTTTGTTGTTTAGAAATTACAGTGAAATCAACACTCAATATAAAGTGACCAAATAAATTGGAATACGGAATTTAGAGAAACATTTGAACGTACAGGTCTGCAGAATTGGCACAGAATATCGAGTGCAAAGTTCTTCGGGTCGGCTAGTATATATGATAAAATAATTATGCACTTACAACTTAATCGTGACAAGTATCGTGACTATATGAACATAAGCGGAATCCCGCTGTTCATTTTATCCCGCGTTGGTCCAGGTCTTCTGTGTTAATTATACCTCTCTGTCTGACAACTTGTAAGAGGCAAGAGTATATTACGAGTATATAGGTATTCAGTAGGATCACTAGTTGTTGTAGGGTGCTGTGCTGCTACTCGGTTAGTTAAAAAACTACCGCCTTATCTATTCCCGTCGCCATGATGATATTTACAAATTCCGGGTAGGTTAGCTGGTAGACTTGCAAATAAGGCCATACACCCCTGCCACAGGATAGCAGTACACCTTAAACATCTATGGTATCTATAGACCACAGTTATTTCATGAAAGTCCTGTCTTATGTCATTAAATACTGATGTTATTGCCTGGTAAAAAAGTTGTTGCCTAAAAATTAAAAAAAATAATTAAACACAGTCGCAGTAACGTTTCCACGTGCACTTAGTGGATGTTTCTGTAACTATGTTCTCTCGCTTTGGTCTATCCTACAAAAAATGTTATGCACATTTTATGCACTTATAATTTAAGGGAGGAAAGTATCTTTACTTCCATATCCCCAAAGAAGTTGGCAGAGGCACAACCAGAAAACCCACGACTAGCCGAAGACACTAAGTCCCACAGTGTGCTAGGCGGCAAGCCAACCGGACCAAGCAGCAACGTAAACGTTAAAAGTACGTATTTCCTACAACGTTGATACTATCACATTCATATCGTATCATCTGCCATAAAAATGTATAGAAGCATGTTCTATCAACTAAAAGTTAGGCAGTGACAACTTTTATGCGAAACTATACAAAGTCGCCACTTTCCGTGTGGTGAAAAAATAGCATACTTAACTTGGGCAGTAATATTAGAAAACTAAATTAAATCCTTAAAAAAAAACACCGACACAAGAACTTAATTTTCCTATAATGAGTAAAAAATTTGCTAACATTCGGTTAATTTCTCCAATTTCACCCCCCACAACTTTTAAACGGCTCAACCGATTTTCATCATACATGTCTAAAAACACTCGCACATAAGTCACTTTTAATACAAAAGAAACTAATTTGACATCAATGCATCTGTTCAGGAGTTAAGATGCCACAGAGACAGACATACAGACAGATAAACACGCCAAACTTATAACACGAAGTTTTTGTGTCGGGGGTTAAAAATAGCCTCTGATCATGTGTTTATCAGCCTTAGTGTCGCCAAGGCTAACATTTACTAGTGATCTGCGTCCTATGTTAATGCTCTCAGGATGTTTTTTTTTTATTTGTTATTTATTTACATTAAAGATAAGCATAAATGGTTACAAATAAAGGTGCAACATAGACTCGTATGAGTTTTTAAACACTTAATTAAGTTTTACGTGGTCTAGATAAAATAAAACATAGAAATGAGTGTCAGTCATCTTAAATAGTGACATAAGTCTATACAGGATTAAATTCAATGAACACCCAGATTCAGATACACAAACGTCTACATCTATCAAAAAATGTCTCTCCGTGTTGGAAATCGAACTTGAGCCTTAAGGACGCTTAACTTGTTGTGTTAGCCCCTCGATTAAGCCGGTCAACTATAATTTTGGTGTACCTATTTAATTATTATATTTAGTTAACTACTAAAATTTTCAACATTTTTGGCGAACTACAGAAAGATACAAGCGTTTTCTCTGTCGATCCGTTTCTCCAAATTAACATTCCACGTTGTGGGAGGTCCTTATGTGAGATCAGCCAGAGGTTTCTGATTTCTGCACGAGAGCAAAGCTTTTGATCAGGGTTGCCAGTTTTAAACAATCAAACAGGTATTTATTAATGATCTTAAAGACCATATTTTTATTACCGCATATGATTCTTTTGTTGTTTGGATCTTAACTTTTAAGATTAAATCGTGACTCCGTGTTTAACGTAACTGACTCTAGCATAAGGCGGAAAATCAAATTTTGTCTGAATTTCAAACGTACGTGCTGTTTATGACCATTCTTCAAAATGTTGTAAATGTGACATATTAGCCGACTAATAAATTATTATTAACAGGCATTAGCTTGTTCGTTGTTTAATTTTATTGTTAACTAGTTAACTAGTCCTGTCCTAACTATTAATACTGTTTTTTTCATATAAAACTTTTCCCTTACACTAATACAGCATAAAAATTATAAGCAAATTTGGCTCATCCGTTCACACGTTTTGCAATGCGATCAATGGAATTGACAAGTTCGAAGAAGAAATACTGAAAAATGTTGTAATTATTTTTTTAGATCCAAGAGTACATAAAAACCGACAGAGCATTTTTTTTAATAACTTACCAATTTGACAACCCTACCCATGGGGTGGAATTTTATTACGCCTGCCGTCCATTCCCGAAATTCGTTTACGATCAATTTTAAATAAATGGTTTTGTCACAGCGCTGACGCTGTCACGTGCTGGTTTTAATTATTACGTCATAAATTAAATCCATGATGGTAAAAATTATGTAAAATTACCTATCAGCACGTCAATTTCAACCTCAATTTAAGTCTTTGTTGGTCGATATTCTTCTTCTTCTTCTTCTTTTATAAATATGGTTTTCGATCGTTTTTCACGACTACTTTGCCAATGTCAAGTTAGTTAATTCTTATACAATATACGGTCATTAGTCACTATGTACAAAGTCATGTCAGGTCAGGATATTGAGTAAAGCGGTGGCTTCGTTACTCAAGCTCATCTAGTGAGATTTGACGGCAGCGAGGAAATAGATGATACACTGATTTCTTCATGATTACTTCATTTGTGCACTTTCACTGAACAAAATTAGTCTAATTCCCACCTAAAGTAACCAATTTCACTCAATATAAACACGAAATTCAATAATAATGAAAAAAAATACTACTACCTTCATTCACGATGGCGCCAAAAAACTCTTTCTTAATATTTCTTATCACACTGTCCTAGTGACGTAATAGAGCATTTTGCCCTCCGGGCAGAAAGTGTCAACTTTCGACCTGCTGTGCTAAATGAAGCTGTCACTTTACCGAGCCGAAAAAATTTATTATATATTTATTATCCTACATTTAATTATATATTTATTATCCTACATATATACTATTTTCTATATTACAAATGCCATTGTTTGTTTATTTAGCTTAGATTAATTATGTCCTAGAAACTGCAAGGAAATACTAAAAAAAATTTTAAGAACTTGTCCCTAGTTTTTTCACTGACTCTGTTTTTTAATTTTCGAAAACATACAATCATAAAAAATAAAAAAGAAACAAAAAATGTTACAAACTAAAAATCACAACGTTTTTTGCAAGTAATGGTGTAGCTTATATAAGTGTAAATTTTTGTTTGTAATGTCTAAATAACAATTTTTGGTAAATGCCTCAAAAGTAAAACAAAAGTATGTTTTGTCAATTTGGTTGAAGTTATGTAAGCATTTACATTTTCGCTATTTTTAACTTTTAATAACCAATTACTTCTCTTACTTGTTATAGACAAAAGCTTAAAACTTCGTCTTACATATTTTGATAATATTTTTTTCGACAATAAATTGACACTCATACCGCTATTGTAACAATAAGCAGTTGGAATATACAAAAAAAAGGTATCTTCACGCCCATGTCCCCGAAGAGGTAGGCAGAGGTACAACCAAGGCACCCA
>NJDC01003083.1:10863-34719 GCA_002245475.1 Calephelis virginiensis
CAAAAAAGTAGATAAGCAACAAAGTAATTTAAATTAATATTCGTTTAAATGACAGTTCACCAAAGGCAATGAACTTATTACTAGGTCTGGTTTTATTATTACAAAAATAAACAGATAGACGAACCTATTGAATTAGGATTCTGTGATAAACTTGGAAATTATTGAAAAAATTAATACAATTATAGTCTGGAAGCCATAAAGCATTTTGGCGAAATTTTTTATGTACCTACACTACTACTACTAGGTACGTCTCGACATATTGATCCGGCTGTGGTTTAGCGGCCCAGGTGATAGACTTGACTTTATGAAGTCCCGGGTTCGTTTCCCAGGTTGGGCAACAATAAGAAAATGTGTTGTTTCCAATTTCCAAAAAAAAAGTTCCTTCGGGATTGGATATGTTCCCGGTTGGCAATAGGCTTTAAACTCGTATTCAAGAAGCTTACTCGGCTAAGTAACGAAAAAACACTGTTTGAAGTACGACAAATAGCTACGCGTTTCTTACGTCAAGTCATCCCATTCATGAACAATACTTAGAACTGATATTGAATTATTATTATTCAGGAATTATCTTCGGCTATTCGTGGGTGCCCTGGTTGTGCCTCCGCCTATGTCTTCGGATATGGGCGTGAATAATATCACTGGACAGCAATGAACACGAATTGAATCTAACCCTAAAGTAAGCAAATTATATTCTTGTGTTATGGGTGTTAGTCACTAATACATAAAAATACTTAAATAGATACCAGAATAAATTTAAAACACCCAGACCCGGAAACGCAGACATCTAAATGTTCATCACACAAATGCCTGCCCCCGTCGGGAATCGAACCCGAACCTCGCGGTAGGTCAGTGTAGTTAGGCGTGTACGCTAGCCACTCGACCATCGAGGCAACGAGGCGAGATACTTTTTTTACTGATACGGGTCCATTATGCAGAGTAGATGATCTGCCGTCCTGTATAGAAGCTCGTAAGCGAGAAAAGCGAAACCAAGTTGACGACTGGTGGTGAAGTGCTGTGCAGAAACTAGCTCGGGTAGACTTCCATATCCTTACCTATTTCTGCCGCCATAATGACTGTCATGTACAGCCTTGAGGATAGGGTAGTCGGTAGTCTAGCATAATTGGCGTAACAACCGGATTACAGGACAGCGATGGACCAACAATATTTATATTTTCAAGTGATCTAGCGGTTTTTGTGGTCTAGCGGTTCTTCGGTTGTTGGACTTGACTGCATGAGGTCCCGGGTTTCAATCCCGGGTCGGGCAACAAAAAGAAAATGTGGTGTTTCCAATTTTCTAATAAAAAATATTGCTCGGGATAGAATATGTGCCCGATTGTCGATAGGCTTGCCACCTATCAGATTGTGGGACTAAGCGTCTTGGGCTAGTCGTGAGTACACTGGTTGTGCCTCTGTTTACCCCTTCGGGGATATGGGCGTGAATATATTTACTTACTTTTTAGTTTTATTTAAGTTTAAATTTCTATTCTGATTAGACGTTTATTTGCTTTTGTTTTATTTTATTAATATTTTCTCTATTAGTGATAAAGTTTGTTTTAAATTGAAATTAAAAGAAAGAAAATAAATAAGTTTGTTTAGTTTCGATTTTTATGAGATTTGTGAAAGTACGCAGGCAGCTTTATTCAGCGGTCGGCAACCTTTTGGCTGGCAAGGGCCACAAGGCAGCAAAATAAAGTAAAGTTGGGCCACACTTGTAAAATTTACCCTAGAAGCCAAATATACTTACGTATAATTGGCCATGTCTCATAGAAAAAATGAAAATGGGCGGATACTTACGGGCCGCAAGAATGATGTCGGCGGGCCACATGCGGCCTGCGGGGCGCGCGTTGCCGAGCGCTGGCTTTATTGCATACATTTTTTTCCAATTGGTTGGATCCTAACTAGTTTTTGATACATATTGCCATTTATAAGCCTGCTATAGCTTTTATGCTCCATTTTAGGAATTGTTGGATAAGTTTGACATCGTGTTATCAGTATGGAAAAAGTGCTCGCCTTTGTTCTATTTCTTTTCGGAATATCAAATGCTATTATTCGAAACGGAAAGTGCCCTGAAACCAAAAACATTCCGAATTTTGAAATAACCGATGTAAGATTTTTCATTTAACTCTTTTTTTACTTCTTTGCGTCTGCTTGTATAAACGGATACCAATGACGGTAGTGGTGTGTTTTCAATCTGAGACTAGGTTGTTGATCTTTTTGCTTGCGGAAGTGTACTAGGGGAGACCGAGTTGAGTTGTGACAGAGGAGAATCAAACGTATTAACGTATATTGAGCTCGCAATAGTGTCCGTTTATCAGTTCAAGTCTCGAGCTAGCAAACGTGCACTATTGCGAATTCACGCACGATGTCACAACTCTCCTCTATCACAACTCACCTCGGTCTCTCGCAACCTTGGTCTTCAGACAATCGCAAGCATTGCCTTTTTTTATGTGAATGTGTTGCTAACCTCGCGGTTTTTACGACTTCACCGGGCTTTATGGGTAGAGGAGAGTGCTTGTCCTTGAGTTTGTCGTCGCAGAGAGCGGAGGCGACAGTGAAGTATAGTAAGTATGCTAATTGTGTTGGGGTTTGGAAGGAGGTTTACGTTAGCGACCGTTATTGGATCGGGACGATCCGATAGTATGTGACAGGGTAGCACGTTAAAGAATCATCTAGTTCTAGACGATTGTAATCACGCCCCAATCACGCCTTCCACAAAGGTGATTTTGGTGGAAACTTGTTTTAAAACAAATCAAAATTTGGATTAAATCTACGTTTCACACGGATGCAAACCAATGTTTTAATCCGTGTGGAACCCGGATAAGGTGACATGAATCCGTGAGGTGTTGCTAATCTGAATAATGTGTTCCGTTCCCTTATCATGATTGTACGGTATGCCAGTCGCAGTAAATTATTTGAATAAAGCTTTAAATAGTGACTCTACTAGTAACTAAGAGAACTACTTAATAAGACCAAAAGTAATATAGACTTCGATACGTAAATTACCTAATGTAATCTGTAGCCTCTATGGTCTAGTGGTCCAGGTGTTGAACTTGACTGCATGAGGTCCCGGGTTCAATTCCCGGGCTTGGCAACAAAAATAAAATTTGATTTGTCCAATTTTCTACAAAAAAACGTTGCTCGTTAATTATGTTTACCAAAACTCACCCAAAAAAATCTGCACATGATGCTACCAAAACCAGATTATTGTGTCAAGAAGAGTATTCTTAGACTAATGAGGTGACAAAATTTCAAAATTTGACAACAAATATCACCGGAATCTGCAAAGTTAAACATTCGGGAAGGTAACTAGGTTATGGAAGGAAACGGAGGAGCCCAATTCAACAAAATCGTTTTATGTTGTTTTTTTTATAGTTACCAATAAATGATAACAGTAATAATAATATTATTGCGATTTCTAGTTGGATAAAATGAAATGGTATCCCTACGGACGATACCCTAATGAAATTCAACCAGATAATAAAAGGGTTGTATATGAAGGCGTGGTTTATAAGAATGGATATAAGTTAAAATCAATAGGAATTGCAGAAGGTTCTCCAGACTACAGAGAAACAATACTGATACCAGGATCCAGCAAAAAAGTTGACACAGAGATTCAGATTACTTATGGCAGTAAGGAAACTTTTTTCATTTATTTTAAATTTTTTGAAGTGAAAACTTCTATCGGAATGGGTAAAAACTTCTAATTTCGCGTCAGATGGTCGCATGCGCGAATAAGACGGTGCGAGATCTAAAATAAAACGTAGATTCATTGCTGTTTTCGTATTGCTTAGCTGTTTTCGAATGGATAATACGCCGCAATATACCTACTATTACTTTCTCACAAGACAACATTATAGCAGATACGTATAATATCAACAGACATTGCTCTATTCGTTCTACCTTGAAAGTAAGCTTTACGTGTAGACGAGCAATGTTCGTCATACAGATAATATGACGACGCTCCTAGTCGTCACGTACCTAATCTAACTTTAGCGAGTTTTTGTCAAGCCAAAAGCAGGTTATTGACATGAAAATAATATTCGTGCATAAATGATAGTACTTTTATACTGATAATTAAAGCAAATCGTGCAAAATTATTCCCTAACCATTTCAAAATATCAAAAATGCACAACGTTGATATTCAAGTTTTTACTTCTGCCGGCACTCCCGGAGTGCAACCCGTCTTTTTTTACTGTTCATGGACACTCAATTTTTTACAATGTCATTCAGCGATGTTGTTTACAAGCGTCCTTATCTCCTTGATAGATCTCTTCCAGCAAAAACAATATAGGTATATAAAACACACATATATATTAAATGTAAAATATTTATCCCGCTTACCAAAAAGCTTACCCCTCGCCTAATAGGAGTAGAAAGTTAAAATGTAAATTTGGCCATTTTTATTAACGAATGGTCCGAATTAATTTATTTTTTTGTTTTGCAGTATGTTTTAACAAATTGTCCAGTATTTTTGTCACGTCGTAATATCTCAATATAAAGTAATCAAATTACTCAAAATTCAGATTGTAGAGAAATGTTAGTTCATTCAACTTAATCATACATATTTGCACACCAAGCACTCTTACAGAGCCCCTTCCCCAAGATCGCCGAGTCGACTAGTGTTAAATTTACCTGACATATCTAAATTAATTAGTATTTTACGGTAGATAGGGATAAATTAATTTATATTATATATAATCATGTAATCAATACAATAAACAGTTTAAATAGTTAGTAAATAATTTAAATAACTACTTTGAATAATAGCTGTTAAAATATTTGCACACAACAATTTGGTAGAATATGTAGAAACGCCTAAATAATTTTGTAACATCTTTGTAACACTCGTATTCCGCAACTAAATATTTTATCTTTTTCTTTTCTTTTCTAATATATTTTCAGGCCCTCAGAAAACTTTAACTTTAGATGCAAAGGTTCTTCTGTATGATCCGAATAATTACATATTATTATACGCTTGTTGCCATGATATTGAGGATAATCTTACATACGGTATGTTAATTTATAGTCATTATTATCGGAGTAACAATATTTTATTTTAATTGTGACAACAGTTTAATTAAAATATTGCCATTTGTGTAAATTTAAAAATATTTTTTATGAGTCGAAATAAAATACAATTACTAAGAAAAAAAATACATTTTGATATAAAGATTGCAAAGTCTCAATTGTTGTGAACTTGATTAACATGTATGGGAACAATAAATTTAAAATTAAATATTCCCACGATTTTGAACAAATATTTTTCTCTTACTCACTTCTTTTTTCATTTCAACTCATAAAAATATTTTCTGATTTTAGTTTAATAAGATATAAAAGAGTATTTTGTAGTTTGAGCTGTTTTATATCGAGAAATTTAGTGTTTAATATTACCCTTTTTTCCTTAAACTATTTGAGTGTTTGATTGGATATTAGACTTTTTGGCTAAATAGATAAATTTTATTTTTTAGTTGCTCACTAATAAAAAAAATGTTTTTTTTTTCCAGAGTATGCATGGCTCTATACCACAACCGACAAAAATGATAATCTGACAAAAGAAGGACTCAAATTATACATAAAGCACTCTACTTACGGTCTGCTTGATTATAACAAATTCATATTTTTTTAAGTGTCGTTCAAGTTTTGAGAAAAGGTAAAGACCTAGTGCGTGATTTTTTTTTAGTGCGTGATGCTCATTGTATGTACAATAAAGTCCAAACCTATGATGGCAATAAAGGTTTTAAGCTCAAATGTGTCTAATATTTATTTTGTTATACGAGGGGTTAATAAACTTTGAAAAGCTGGCATTTATGCAGCTTGGCAGCTGTTATTTATATAAACTTGTTTTGTTGTAGATATCCTGATATTGACTGTTTTTCATCAGCTAGCCTTAATTTCTTTTGTAATTCTTTCTTGTGTGACTTTCTTAACGTCAGGAAAAACTCTTTGAGTTGTGATTATCTATATATTATATACGTGATGCCAAAACTTTGGACCTCTTTTTACGAAAATAACAGAGGAATATGAAATTTGGCACACTTATAGTTTATAAATAAAACATTACCCACACTACCATGCATTTGACACACACAAACTAACATATTGATGTTAACGAAAAAAAAAACCACATATGTGGCACTAACTGTTCATAAAGTTTATTAGTTGGTCTTGAGAAATAAAGATGGCATTGTTAAAATTTATTATGTTTTTTTTAAATGACTAACTTGTTGCTAGCCTCGCAGTTTTTACAACTTCACCGAGCTTTAAAACAAAAATGAGCGACGACTAGTACATAGAATAACTTAAATAAATATACCAGAAAAAATAATATATTTCCACTAACGAAAGGAGAAATAAACATATTTTTAATGTACAGCTATGGGCACTCAGAAAACTTACAAATATATATTTACGTCAAGTCTCTTGTGGGGTGGGCAGAAAATGTCAAATGTCAGTATCATCACTTCTGCAGATATGTCTAGCTACTGTCACATTTATTCCTCTTTTTAGACTAACACGCCAGATGTTTTCTTGTCTAACACTTCGGATACCCTGGCGGATTACCCTAGCAATGGATAGAAGGAATGTTCAAGTCAAGCATTTTTTAAAAAAAGAAAAAAAATATTCTCATACAGGATTTGAATATGCAGCCTTTTTTGTCTCTAAGTATTTGGGATACCGAGGATTCAAATCTTGTGATGACGTTTTTGATTCTTTTCGTATCGATTACATCAATAGCTATGCCTATTGCTACAAAGCCACGATCTTCTCTTACATCCTGTTTGGTAGAAAAAAAAACAGATGATGTACATTCTTCAAAGGAGCCCAACGCATGTTGGCTATAACGAGATTATATTATTATATATTTCTTTCGGTGGTAGCATTTTTTTAGTAAGTCCAATCATGCAGTTGGATATGAATAATACAAATAAACAAACAAGATGTTTAAATGCTTGATTTTACTAATATTCTGCCGAGAATTTAAAAGTACATTATATCATTTTAATGACAGCTACAAAAGCGAATGAACTTATTTATTTTTATCGATCTTGGTATAGAAGCTTGTTTTTAGGGTTCAGAAATAACACATTGTTACGGTATAAAATACTGTTTTCTCACGTAACAAAGTTTTAAAGATTGTATCTTTTTGTTTCAAAGATCATGTTTTAAGTTTTGGCGTCATCAAGAGAAAAGATGGTCGAAGTTTTTTCATAACAATTGAATTTCATAAAAATTGAGTGAAATTACTCAATTTTGATGGCATTTTGTACAATTTTATTCAGTGAAAGTACACAAATGAAATAATCATGAAGAAACTAGCGTATCATGTATTTCCTCATTGCTACCAAATCTCACTATATGAGCTTGAGTAAATAGGCCACCGCTTGATTTAAGATCTTGACCTGACTTATTGACGACTTATGACAAATTATAATTGAACCCCAAATCTGCTAAATTTGATGCAAATTTCTACTTGACTAATGGCAAAATGCTAACGCGAATGCCAAAACCTAAAGAAAAATATCATATCTATTTCAAATATTGCACATATCTTCGTCTTGATGGTGAGATACAACCGTGGCTTATGCCTTAAAACAATTGAACAAGTATACTGGGTACCTAATACTTCGGACCACAATATGTTACTGTCATTATTTCTTTTAAAAATTTTGTGATACAGAGTTTTTTCGACAACAATCCCAAATAGGGGATAGGGTAGCCGATAAAATTACCCAATTACCAAATTACTCAAAAATAAAGGTCAGGTTAGCAACGAAAAAGACTAGATACATACATATATATCTTCAAGCTAATTCACTAACGTAGTAGGCAGAGAATATCAAGTGCCAAATGAAAAAGGCTACAAATTTTTGTCTCCGCTAGATTGGCGTTATCTATTTATCCTTGTCATAGTCTTCCAATTTAAAGGGGAGCACAGTGGCTTACTTATGCAATAGGTTTATGTAGTTGGAAACGCACCAGGAACGTCTTGGTGTCTACAGGTAACTTAAACCTCTCACTATAGTAGTTGTCAAATTTCAGGTCGATTTAAAATTAAAATAGGTGCTGTCAAAATGTTGTGACATTTTTGTATGTGATACTCAGGCCACGTATTCAAGTGTACCGAAATCTCAACTTCCAGCACAGTGCGCAAGAATACTGAACCCAGACACCGTGGTGGCAGGAATAAGTAAAGGGGTGGTTTCAATTCTGGCTAGTGCCTGCACCGCACTCTTATTAGTTTATACGTACATAACTTTACGCCAAGTCCATTCCATAGACAGAGAGTACCGAAAGTGTCACGATTCCTGCCTATCTTCAAATCGCTATTTTAATACAAACACGCAGGTTTCGGAAATCTTATATTATTAAGGTTTCCAATTTCTACGGTACCAAAAACATCTTACTATTAAAATGATATCAGACAGGACTATTTCTAATAGTGACCAAAACTTGTATTTAACTGGTTCTTTAAGTCGCTCTTTTTATTTATCACTTCTAAATTTAAAAGAAACTATGGTGGGTACTAGTTATAAGCCTGCTCTTGAGATTCTTCTTTAGTTTAGAAAAAAAAATTAAACTTTGAAGTCGTATTTGCAACATGGAAAAAGTGATTAGTTTAACCACACTTTTATTTGGAATTTCAAATGCCATCATTAGGGACGGAATGTGTCCTGATACTAATAATATCAAGAATTTCGAATTAATAGACGTAAGATTTTTATTTTGATAATTTTAACCCCTGTAGGTCAAATGTGGTGTACCTTTAAGTTTAAAGTGTCTTTAAAAATGTGTGTGCGCGCGTGTGTATGTCTCTGTCTGTGCTTGTTGTGCCAGGTCCTAAACGAATGCATCGATTTCAAACACGTTTTTTCTTTGGGTACTGGTGTGATCGAGACAGTTATTAGCTACAATTTGCAGAAAGGTATGATAGGGGATTATATAATATTGTAGTTTTATAATACTAATAGCTTAGTATTCTAGGCTATTAGTATAACCTCACCTTGATGGAAAGTGAATATACTCATAGTAATAATATCTTAAAGTTGTAGGTGCTGTTTTTTATGTGAGAAGTTATGTAATGTTATTGATGTAAACAGACAATCGTGGTCTATAGATACCATAAATGTTACCCTTTTTTAAAGTCAGGATAAAAAAAACCTATTGTGCAAATCTACCGGCTATCTTGCCCTCCAGATCAGAACACAGCAAAGTCATTATGACGACAGGAATAGGTGGTGGTTTTCTTAACTGGGAAAGTGAATGCACAAAACTCTACCACCAGTGGTCTTGGTGGCAATGACCTATATTTTAACCAGTGATCACCTCTTACAAGCTGCCTGGCAGAGAGGCAGATGGTGTATTCTATACACCATACCGTACCATTACCACTCCATGCAGTGTTTATAGTTATATCTCTTACAATTAAAAACCATGTGCTTGTTTATTATCTTTACCCACAAAAATTACAAGCTACTTACCGCCTATTATAACTTGAAAACGTGAATGTGTTGAATATGTGTGTTTACTGAATGTATGTCTAATGTATCTCAATATTGAAATCCGTTAAATATTTTAAACTAGTGGTCGCCGATTGGTCGAAATTCGACCATAATAAATTTTATTATCTTGTTGATAAGAACGACATCTTCATATCTCAAGACCAACTACTTTGTTTCCAAATTTTTTAGTGCGCCATCTGTAATCTTTTATCGTTATTATCAATATATTTGTTTGTGTGTGTCAAATACATGGTAGTGTGGGTAATGTTTTATTACACCCCTTTTTACGATGCCAAAATGTCCACCATTTGGCATCACGTATTAATATATAGATTATTAGATATTAGTATTTTTTTTTAATTATTCCTTTCATTTTCTATATTAGTTATTAGCAACAATATTTTCTCTTAATTTAAGTTTTGTCTTTTATTGCCTGTCAGCTTTAAACTATACAACTACTTTATTATACAATTTTTAACAGTAATTTTCCAAATTTCGTAGTATTTACTTTTGTCCGAAATGAATGGTCTCCTATGAGTGTACAATTTTTAAATATCCTCTCTTAGCAAATATCTACATTATTAAACTCCAATCTTCGCCCTACCGTGCGAAGTGCGAACAAACTTCGTGATATCCAGCTGCCTATTACGGCTTTGTTCAGATGGTAACTTTTTGATCATATATTGAGATCTTTCAAGTTGGCTCAAACTGCACACGTTGTGCAAATTTGATTGAAATCGGTTAAGTAGTTTAGGAGTCAATCGCGGACAAACAACTTGACATGCAATTTATTTATACTAAGATATTATTATACACATAAACCTTCCTCTTGAATAAATCTTTATACCAAAAAAAGGCATCAAAATCCATTGTGAAGTCTTAAAGATCTAAAAAAACATAGCGACGGACAAGTGACAGCAACTTTTTTTATACTAGTGTAGTGATTGTCTGCTCGATCCCTTCAGTGTTTCTGTGTTCTAAATGTCCGGCTTGAGGTCCTGGGTTCGATCCCCAAGTCGGACAGTAAAAAAAGAAGATGTGTGTTTTCAACTTTTTCTAATAAAAATAACTTTTCCCGAGAAATTGATATGTGCCCAATTGGCGATAGGCTTGCCACCTATAGCAATGTGGGACTTAGTCTTCGGCTAGTCAAGGATGTCCTGATTGTGTCTTAGCCTACCTCCTCGGGGGTATTTTTTTATGTTTTTTGATATTTCGCAATGGTTTTAGGAGTATTTTTCATTGTTCTTATATCCAATATATTTTACCGACCGACCGATCAATTAGCGTTGGCTTGCCACCTATAATATTGTGGGACTTAGTGTCTTCATCAAGTTTTGGGATCCCCAGCTATGCCTCCACCTACCTATTTGGGGATATGGGCGTGCAGATCAGTAGTTAAAATTGTTCTTTTATTATTGATGCGTATGAATTTATTTTTGACATTATAAGGCACTCACTACAAATTTTAGTTAGAAGATAAAGTATGGTACGAGTACATAAGATATCCTAACGAAATTCAACCGGATGACAAAAACACTGCATATGAGGGTGTGATCTATAAGAATGGTTACAAGTTAAAAGCATATGATATTCTAGAAGATTCTCAAGATTTCAGACAAGTTATATTACAACGAGATGCAAACGAATACGGAGACATAGAATTCGAAATTTCATATGGGAAACCACGTAAGTATAACTAATGTTGGGTCAATTTATTAGATCACATTGGACACTTTAATATTTGTAAAATAAATTTAATAGGCACTTATTTTTTTTATTTTCACCCCGTCTATAGACGCCAAAGGAAGTGATGGTGCGTTGCTAACCTAAGTCCGGGTTGTAAATTTCGAGCTAAAGTAAATTTACCGGCTACCTGATACCAAACCGGAATACATCAGCAGCAAGTACTGACGTTATGGCGGCAAGAATAGGTAAGTCGGTGATACCAAGCCGGCGAGCCGATGCGAAACTCTACCACCTAGTCAAGTGTCACGGTGTAAGGAAGGTAAGCGTGATATGCTCGCCTTTTACGAGCTGCCTGGTAGGAAGCAGATGATCTATTGTGCAAAGAAGCCTGGACCAACACGGGAAAAAACTTAAAATATTTTTTCTTGGTTCAAATTTGGTACTGCACATTTGATTTACTTTTTTTTATATTATGTTGTAATACAGGATATGGAGATAAACCAAAATAATATAATTTTACGGTTTATTTATCGCCTCTGTGGTATAGTGGTCCGGCATCGGAATGACTTCTTGAGTCCCGGGTTCAATCCCCGTGTTAGCAACTGAAAAACTACAAAATGGAACTTTCTAATAAAATAACGTTGTTCGAGATTGGATTTGTGCCCGATTGTCGATTGGCTTGCTAACTATCACATTATGGACTTAGTATCTTCTACTAGTCTCGGGTGGCCTGGGTGTGCCTCTATCCTATCCGTTCGGAGATATGGGTGTGAAGGTACAACTATTTTTGACAGATATTTACTAGGATTGACATGTGTCAAAAGTGATCTAATAAGTTGACTTAACGGTAGTGTTTGATTTTGTAGTTTCTATACCTCTTATTGTCGGTGCTTGGTGGAATTCCATTCTTGATACAATTTATTTACAAATACTTGTACTTTAAACAGTATATTTTTATTTTTTATATTTATAGGTCGCTATACAACCATCATCAGGGCTATATAATATAACTTTAAGGCCCTTCATTTTTGCAACAAAGGAAAGAAACTCGATTCTTTAGAGGCTTTAGAAATGAATATAAATTATTAAGTGATTACGTGGATCTTAACTGCTTAATATGATTTTTAATGAATAAAATTTATAGACAGAAATAATTTAAATTAATAAATAGAGTAATAAATAGAATTATAGTATTGTTAAGTAATTAGTAATTAATTATGACAGCTATTTTTTGACATAGTTTTATTTAGATGTAAATATTTGACATTTCCTTTAATTTTATTATTTAATTTTTCTATTGAATTTTGAAATGTATAACGTTTTAATTTGATATTTTATATGATTTTTTGATATCGTTTGTTATTTTTATAATTCCAAGATGTTTTTTTGTTGTCCAATGTCTTGACATTTTTACTAAAGGAGTTCGATTTATTTTATTTTATGATTTCGGTTACTATTAGAATAATTAATTTGAATTTGATTTACATTTTTAAAACATTTATTAATAGAACTGAGTTTAATAGATAACATTAATAGTCCTTAGTTAATGGAAAATTTCCCCATGAATGGGGGAAAAAATCTAACGTTGTCAACCCAGTCAATTCAAATTTGTTTACTAATGTCATCACTCAGTAGTTTTTATTTCAATACCGTCGTTTTTAAGGATGATAATTAGGCGATATTATTTGCAACAAAGCTTCATTTGTTATATAGCCCTGATGATGTTTGTATAGCGAAACCGGTTGGCTAACCTATAAAAATAAAAAATAAAAACATACTGTGGAAAGTACAAGTGTTTGTAAATAAATTGTATCTGATTTACTTTTTGAATTACTTATAGTTAGACGTTATTCTAGTTATTTACAATTATTTTGTGTATAGTCATTAGTCATTGCCTGCTACATATTGTGGTGTAACAGTTCGCCCGGATTGATACCGGTACTGTTCCTGTCCCGATAACGTAGTGCTCGCCATTGTCAAATTCGTCAAGAGAGCAATACACCAGTATTATGTATGGTATCTATGAGGAAACTGTTCTGAAACTGAGGATCTTTTACTATAAAGAAAGGCATTTGCTTGTTTTCTAACTTATACATAACTTAAAAAAGCAGACGTAGATTGATTTTTTACTTCTGTTGGTAAAAGGTACGTATTAAAACAATTAAAAAAAAATGGGTTTAAAACGCTTCGCTTTTTTGAGAGATCTGTGATAAATTTTTTGGAAAAATATGTTTTTTTGACGTTTTTGCAATAAGGCAGACATTATTCATTACTACCTGTTTAGCCGCGACTTCTTAATCTTTAATAATAATTAGTAGCGTTTCTTTAGCTTATTTCCATGCTAACTTTCATAAATTATTACAGTTATTTGGGGGTTAAGTTTTAAAAAAACATGATTCTGAACTTGGGTCTTGTCGCATATTAAATTTCTACAAAATTGGTCCAGCCAGCCAGCCAGGTTTAGGCATTACAGCGTAACAGACAGATAGCGCATTTATAATTTTAATGTGGAAGTTGTGATTCTATGACCTTAAATGACAAACACTAAATGGTTTTAGCTTATCAAGTTATACCTACATACAAATCATTAAATCTGTTCTGTATCCAATCTTTTATACTACCTTAGAGTTGTTCTACGCGGCTGTAAATACTGTTCGTAAACATTTCTTTGCGTCCGTCTAGAACTTAGATTTAATTTCAATTTATAAAGAATTTGTAAACACTGGTTTTAAACATATTTTTGCATCCATCTGGGTCGTGGTTATAATCCAAAATAAATAAGGACCTGAAAATGGAAACACGGTTTCTTTAAACGTTACCTTTGTTGAAAGGTGCGTTTACAACCGTCTAGAATATCCTTAATAGGTGGGAGAAGCAACGAGTGGTTGTTAGTATACCAACACTTAATAAAATCATTAAAATATATTTTCAGGTCCTCAATCAACCTTGACATTGGATGCAAAGGTTCTTTTCTATGATCCTGACAGTTTCGTATTATTTTACGCCTGCTGCTACGACGTTGATGCCAGAGTTTCCTATGGTATGTTTGTAGTTTTTTACTAATTTTTAATGTAACACATGCTTTGTTGATTCCGTTATTGGCCAGAATGGAGGATGAAAGACAAAACACAATGCTAACGAGTATTGATATAGATACTCGGTTAGTTTAACATGAGATTAAATCGTTCGGGTTGTATAAATCAGTGGTCTCAAGAGACTTCGAAATCGGCCTGTTCATGTTAAAATTGTAATGAATACAGAGGAAGCTAGGCTGATATTTAAGCTCTGGAACTTGGCATTCGATACTCTTTGCAAACCTTGCGAGGGACTAAGGCGTGAAGATGTTTAAACAGCATTTTCCAAAAGTGGCAGCTCTTTTAATAAAAACTAAATTTTAACTATAACTTCATCAGCTTAGAGTAAAAAAAAGTATTTTCACGCCCATATCCCCGGCAGAGGCACAACCAGGGCACACACGACAAGCCTAAAACACTAAGTGCCACAATTTGGTAGGTGGGAAGCCTATCACATACCGGGCACATATCCAATCCCGAGCAACATTTTTTTATTAAGAAATCGGAAAAACCCAATTTGCATTTTGTTGCCTAGAGACACCAAAGGTGGTAAAAGTGCGTTGCCAACCTTAGGCTGGTGTGACAGGCTTCGATGAAAAGTAAGTTTACCGGCTACCTTATGCTTCGAACCGGAACACGTCAACGGCGAGCTCTGACGTTATGGCGGCAGGAATAAGTAAGGTAGTGGTACCAATCCGGGTGAGTCGCTGCAAAACTCTACTACCCAGTCAGATGTCACGGTGTTAGTGACGGTAGTGTTTTTTTGCAACAAATGGTTTGCTAAAAGTAGGTAAATACTTGTGTAACAAAAAAAATAGAAATTTTACAATACATCTTTAAACTTAAATATTGTTTTAGTGAAGTGGTTAGACCCGCTTATACCTTTACAAGGTTTTTGGTTGTGGAGATAAATGTTATATTTCTTTTCTAATATGTCAATAAGTAAATAAATAAATGGTCTAAGATCCGAAATCATGAACGATATTGCTAAGGCGTTAATATTTATTAGAATAGAATAGATAGGAAGCGTTTGCCATTTGTCTAGAGACACAGGTCGACCTACACTGAGCTGATCATAGGATGAAACCGGTTTTTATAGCAAATTTAGCATATCAGAAAATATATTATAAATGGGTTGCCCAAAAAAATCCTGGACCGAATGTTTTTAATTATTAAAAAAAATGTTTTGAACGTTTCCATTATTTTTCAGGCAACCCTATATATCAACTTAAATTGTAATAAAAATTGTAAAAATTTTAATGAAACTGCACCTATTTTGATATATATTGTTTTCCTATTATCCGATCCCGTGAAAGTAACTAGCATCGACAATTATCTGTTTATAACTGGCAATCCATATCAACAACAGGCAACCCAACTTCTGCAACTTCGTCTAATTCCTACTTTAAGTCGGGATAATATCTTAATATTGCACAAATTAATGAATAAAAAACATTGTAATAAATAAATACAAAAATGTCCAGTTTTTTTAGGCAACCCATTTTTTACATCTTTTCTGATGTACTAAATTTGCTATAAAACCGGTTTCTTCCTATTATCTGCTCGGCGTAGGTCGACCTTAATCCGGATCTCCGACTAAAATAACTCTATAAGTTACAAGCATATTATGACTAATGATACATTTTTATCATTTGTGGGATAACGTTTCATTAATTCTTATCCCAATTTCCAAAGGCAAAGGTACAACTAAGACTGAAGAATATTGAACCCCTAAAATGCGATATTTGGCAAACTAAAATCGAACCCAAGGTTATGAGGTCTCTTGAGCATAAGCAGTCACCAGCAAAACTAGGCCACAAAATACCTTCATTTTTCTAAAGAGAAATAAAAACATATGTAGGGACAGAAAAATATCTGGATAGTCTTTTAGGCAGGATTCAAATCCCCTAGTCTCTCTCTGAGCTTCTCGCAAGCTTAATTTGTACTCTTGTTTCTCATTGAGATATTAAATATGTCTATATATTTTTCCTTATTTTCAGAATATGCATGGCTCTTTACGAGAGAAGAAAAAATTGACATCCAAACGCAACAAGCACTGAAATCGTTCATCGAGTACTCAACTTATGGTCTTCTTGACTATAATAAATTCCTGTTTTATCCATGAGTTCTGGCCAAATTGTAAAGGAGTCTAAATATAAGAAATATATATTTTAATATTAAATATATTATGTAGGATAATAAGAATATTTGTTTTAATTTCCCAAAAATTGACGGGTTGCGCTTTAGGAGTGCCTGTAAAAGAATATTAACTTTTTGTACTTTTAATATTTTGTAATGGTCAAGGAATAATTTGGCACAATTTGATTGAATTAACAGTATCAAACTACTATCATTTAAGTGGTATAATACAATAATAATTTGATTGATTTTGCTAGAAATATATATATACTAGCTGCTACCCGCGACTTCGCCCGCGTAGTCTATTTATTTAATATTTAACTCTCCAACGCTACTCGTTGAAATTTTAAGATGAAAAACGGCCTACGGTCTATTTTTATTAAAATATCATCTAAAAAGTATTTCACGATGATGTTCTGGAAAGAATAAATTTAGAAAGTAGTGCACTGAGTACAACCGTTCCGTAAGGAGTCAACCACGCGCATACCACGCGTCTGTGTCGCGCGGTCTTTAAACTGTAGTGTTAACGTAGTGATTATATTCTATTTGATAGTGTTATTTTAAAACTTCGATATCTCCTAAGATAATAATTCAAATATAGTAATGTGAAATGCTTTTTTGTTTTAAATTAAATACTTGTGATGAATGACGTATTTTTTTGGCTAAGGATTAACATCGTGTTGATAAAATAACCTTCGCAAATAATGCATTATTTTGAAAAAAATTTGGTTAACATTTAAAAAGGTTATAGTAAGCTAACCTTTAAAGATAGAAATGTGCTGTCGCGGACTTTTTTAGGACTTTTAAAGGGGAACAACTCTTTATACATGATTTTTACGAAACTTTGACTTTAATGCAGCGCACGCTCTCAATAGGAAAAAATCCCCCGATTTTAAAACATTTATCATTTTCGCCTCTGTGGTCTAGCGGTCCGGGTGTTGGACTTGACTGCATGAGGTGCCGGGTTCGAATCCCCCGGGTCGGCCAACAAAAAGAAAATTGGATTTTTCCGGTATTCTAATTTAAAAAAAAAGTTGGTCGGGATTGAAAATGTGCCCGGTTGGCGATAGGCTTGCCACCTATCACATTGTGGGACTTAATGTTTTCGGCTTGTCGTGGGTGCCTTGGTTGTACCTCTGCCTACCTCTTCGGGGATATGGGCGTGAAGATACTTTTTTTTATCATTGGTGCTCCGCTTCTATTGATCTTAGCGTGATGATGTATAGCCTATAGCCTTCTTTAATAAATGTACTTTCTAACACTGAAAGTTCAAGCACGCACACAAACAAAATCTTCAGCTTTTTAATATTAGTATAGATAGTACAGATTTTGGTTCCGAGCTCTTACAAAAAAATATAGACGAACTGCTTTCATACTAACATAGTAATAAAAGGCGAGTTTTGGTTCATTTCATTAAGAGAAAAATCTGGAAAATTAATTTGTCTATACTAAACACATTTAGTGGTGATGTGGTTTTGCACGTTTCCATGTTTATATACTTTTATAATAAGGTTGATAAGTATATTTTTGATTAAATCATCGCTATAAAAAGTAGCCTATGTTCTTTCGTTCCTCATTAAGTGTCTAAATACAAAGTTTCACATTTATATTTTCAAAAATGACGATCTTCCATACGAACAATCGTAATCCGTTTTTACCCCAATTTGCTCCCCCAATTTTCGCTATAAAAGTAGCCTATGTTCTTTCATTCCTAATAAAGTGTCTGAATACAAAGTTTCACTGTTATATCTTCAAAAATGACGATTTTCCAGACGAACATTCATCACCTCTTTTTACCCATTCTCCCTCATTTTTTTAGTGATAAAAAGTAGCCTATGTTCTTTCGTTTATCATAAAGTGTCTAAATACAAAGTTTCATTATTACAGCTTTAAAAATGTTGAATTTTTATTTTTATTAATTCATCCCCTCTTTTTACCCATTCTCCCCTATTTTTTTGCAATAAAAAGTAGCCTATGTTGTTCCTCAGGGTCTATTCTATCTCTGTACCAAATTTCATCAAAATCGGTTAACTGGTTTAGGCGTGAAAGCGTAACAGACAGACAGTTAGTCAAACAGCCATTTTGCTACCATTTGTATCATAATTTCTTTGTGTGTTATTCGTTAATGATAAACTGATGTACCTACGTGGTTCATTGTTATGGACTTATGGTAAAAATTACTGTTATATATTTTTCCTACGCAAATTGTGCAACCCCTGTTAACCCTCATAAGGGTTCAAAAAAACGCTTAGATATGTATGTCATAATTTGTATTGCAGAGCATTATTTCAGTGTCACGCAAAATGTTTCAATAGAATTAAATTTCCCATACAAACTTAGTCTCCCCCTTTAACCACCAATGCGGGTGAATTTCGAAAAACCCTGAAATACGTGTTTCATCATTTGTACTAAAAAGCATTAATTCAAAGTTTCATGCAAAAATGTGCAATAAAAATATTTTTCTCATACAAACTTTGCCACCTCTTTTAACCCTTTTAGGGGTTGAATTTCCAAAAAATAATATGCCTATGTCCTTTCCATGAATGTAAACTATCTACATACCGAATTACAGCAAAATCGGTTGGGTGCTTTAGGCGTGAAAAGGTAACAGACAGACAGACAGAAGAAAGAGTTACTTTCGCATTTATAACATTAGTGTATATATATATGGGAAACTGGAAAAACGAATAACAGTTTGAAATACGGCGACAACATATAGTGGTTTTATGTTCCCTCCGTCTTACGAATTTTCCATCGGATCAAGTGTTTTGACTAAAGTTTAACATATTTTTCATATCACAAAAACTGCTAAAGAAGTTTTCACTTCTTTGCTCCTTTCTTATTTAAGAGTTCTTTAGAACTCTCCTATAAGAGCCAACAATGATAATAAAATAAGAAGTCCGTATTATTTTTCCAGTTTTAGCCTAGTTTCGTGCGAATCTTTTCAGAAGCGATTTTTTTAAAAAGAAAGAAAAAGTCGTTTTTTTTGCAGTTTTACTGCGCTTTAATTATTACCTATATTTAGCAATATCTTCCTAAATCCAATTTGGTCAAACATTTACTACAGCATACTATTTTAAGAATTTGCTGTTTACAAAAAAAATATTTTACTTAATTTTACTTTAAATTGAACATAGCGGATTAAGCTAAAATGTAAAATGACACTTTTTTTTAAATATTTCTATTAAATTAATTATTTTTTCATACCTAAACTACTCCACTTGGAAAAAGAAGGAGGTTATACGTTCGACTCCTCTATTTTTCAAGCATGTTAATCGATTTCTTTAATATTTCTGAAACGATTACAAAAAATCATTTTTTATTTAAAAAGGCGTACTTTTAAGGGAACTTCGAGTTGGTCTCATTGCCACCAAGTCTCGATCTGATGACAGAATCCTTGTGAAATTGAGGAAAATACTATTTGATAATTATTCTCTCCAAGTACCCCCTCGTAATATTAACTACAAGTATTATAGCCGATTTTTACCCTTAGTAACATTAACTATTACATCCGATCTTATGCCTCGCTATCAGTAAGTCTTTGGAACTCGCTCCCTGTAGAAGTCAGGAAAGCCCCAAATATCAATATCTTTAAAACATGGTTAAACATTACTTTCTACGTTCAATCTGACTTGTTTAAAGTTAATTATTTTTTTCCATTGTCAAATATTTTATTCATATCGATATTTTAAGCATCATTTTTCTTTTTGTGTATAAAGAGCACCACCGTGCAATATTTCTTTAATTATGTCTCCATATCATATAGTTGCCTTGAAGAGATCGCTGTTTTGGCGATTTGTGTATCTTATGTATTCTGTGTATCACTTAGTTTTAATGTTTTATTTTCAGTGTATTTTTTAATGTATTTTGATGCACAATATACAATAAAGAGTTTGAACGTGTGTAGAGTTTATTCTATTATTTTCTATATTTTTTGTGCTTAGCTGACTTATTAAAATCAATCTCGGTTTTAAGTGTTCTTAAACTGTCTTTATTACTACTTTAATAATAATTTAGATTTGTAACCTTTCTTACTTCTACTACGATATTCTTGGATATACTTGTAGGTCTTATTATGTAAACGCCAATCTCAAAATTAAATGTAATTAAGTTCAACAATCCCACGTTTGCTGTTTATACTTGCGCATCTCGTATATCTAATAATAGCAAAGAATCCAGCACTACAAGTATATAAGCCTAGTCGTTTTATTTCTGGATCACTCAAGATCCTTTGCTGGTTTTGTTCTCATGTAAATATGAATACGTTTCTTATTTTAACTTCACTGTTTTTCGGTATATCAGAAGCTTTAAGACACAGTTGTCTTTATCCTTCGCATCTCAGCTATGATTTGAAACCTGTGAGTATTTTTAATGTTATATGCGATTAGGAGGTGGGTTTTCATAGACGTCCCCTACACAGTAGGTCTTACTGTCAGTTTTTCCACAGTCGTTGCTGTGCCTGACATAAATGTAGCGTATAAGGAGGTAACTGATGTTTGTACGAAGTTGATATCAATGTTCCTATGACTGGCGATAACCTTTCTTGTAAATGACTTACATGTAAATGAATTTCGTACTTATACGTTTGTTAACAAATATTCAATTGTAATTCATGACTGACAGAATAGACTGACGCTTGTACGAATGTGTAAAGGACTTCTGATGGTGATATAGATGTTGGTGATGTACTGTTATTTTAAATTTTTACACAACGTCAGCTCTTTTGTGGTATTACAATAATCTATAAGTAGTTACTGTACAGTGAATCGTGTTATATTTTTCATAAATTTATACTAAAAGTAATTTACTTTAAGTAAATGAATAGTATTTTCAAGCCCTTATCCCTAGAGAAGTTGGCAGAGGTGCATCAACATGTACCGCAGCCACAGGTATTTTTATCTTACAATGTGACGTAATATTATGTGGTCTTATTATGTGGGTAATGCCAACATTGGACGACTACCTAGACCTAGAATCATGTTATATTATAACAATTAGAAGAGATAGTTCATATATATGTATGTAATAAGTATCTTCCCGCCCATATCCCTGAAGAGGTAGGCAGAGGTACAACCATGGCACCCACGACTAGCCGAAGACACTAAGTCCCACAATGTGATAGGAGGCAAGCCTATCGCCAACTGGGCACATTTCCAATCCCAACCAACTTTTTTTTTATTAGAAAATTGAAAAAATCCAATTTTCTTTTTGTTGGCCGACCCAGGATTCGAACCCGGGACCTCATGCAGTCAAGTCCAACACCTGGACCGCTAGACCACAGAGGCGATGTATGTAATAGTAAGTAATTTTCATTTGTAAAAATAACATAAAGTTAAAAGAAAAGCTTTTAGCTAAAATAATTAGAACCATCCCGTGTTGACCCGAATCCTCTATATGGAATAGATCATCTGGTAAAAAAGTCATAAAAATTCTTCTTCTTTTATAAATATGGCTCTCGATCGTTTTTCACGACTACTTTGCCAATGTCAAGTTAGTTAATTCTTATACAATATACAGTCATTAGTCACTATGTACAAAGTCATGTCAGGTCAGGGTCTTAAGTAAAGCGGTGGCTTCGTTACTCATGCTCATCTAGTGAGATTTAACGGCAGCGAGAAAATAGACGACACACTAATTTCTTCATAATTATTTCATTTGTGGACACTTTCACTGAACAAAATTAATCTAATTCATCCCTGAATTAACCAATTTCACTCAATATAAACACGAAGTTCTAAAATAATAAAGAAAATACGACCATCTTCATTCACGATGGCGTCAAAACTCGTCATAAAAATTAGCCTGGCTATTTCAGAGAAATACGCATCACAATACTACAATTTCCGTTACAGGACATTTTTATATCCACAACTGGCTGTCTCGGTATACTTTTGTAGCGATATGTGCCACTTACCTTCTACCACCATATTTACCTTTATAAATTCGTACCTTACATTACTTTAATTACCAACCTAAAACCTTTACCTTTACCTTTACCGTTACCTGGAGGAACAAATAAAACACAAGGATACACTTTATTATCAAGAAGAGGTAATTAAAGTAATGGAAGGTATGGATTTATAAAGGTAAATATGGTGGTAGAAGGTAAGTGGCACATATCGCTACACTTTGTTCCACCCTTTCAGTTTGTATGGGAAAAAGTGAAATGTTGATTTTCCTAGATTCCTTCCAGTTTTTTTATATTATCTTTCAAGCCTTCCCTGCACTTCGATACATAATTTAAAGGTTAAATTAGCCTAACGGAGCCAGCCGTTCTTGAGCTTTAGTGGGACTAACGAACAGCAATCGAGTTTCATATACCACAAGATATGTTATATAGTTAATATTATGTTTTCAGTTTGCCTCAGGATTATGGTACATGTACGAAAAACATCCTAACAGAAGTAATCGAAAAGTATACCAGGCACAAAGTAATGGCAGCTCCATAATCCTGAAAAGAATCGGCGTCCCGGAGGATTCTTCAAATTTTAGAAAGGTTTTAGTTGCACCGGGTGTAGATAGGTCCGATGATCCGACTTTACACATTACATATGGGAGTAAGTATCTAGTTTTTATAGAACACTAGGTAAAGAGGCAAATCTGATTTTAAGTGATTTCCACCGCTTATTGACATCAATCTGGAATATTACCAAAAGCGTTACTGACATTTGAGATATTACTACGCTTTCTGCTTTATGGTTACTGAGACGTATCCATTGGGTATTTTAAATATTTCAAAGAATTTATACTCTTCATGGTCGGCACTTGGTGGACATCTTTTGTAAATATGCATACTTTTTACCACATTTTTAAATCACTTTAAAAAAAGAAGGAAGTTCTCAATTCGACTGTATTTTATTTATATGTTTGTTACGCAATTACTCCGTCAGTAGCTAACCGATTTTGATGATTCTTTTTTCAGAAAGATAGGTAATGGTTTTTAGCAAAAAGCTAGCCCGCTGAGATTCTTGCCAGATCTTCAGTGTGTGGCTGCGTTCCGATCCGGCGGTAGTTCTAGTATTATATGTACTCGTCACAAGTGCCTCGTGTAAGGTGAATGTGAATAATATTCAAAAAAACATGAAATAGTTGGAGTCGTTTCTGCAGTTTTATTACGTTTAATGATTATGTCGTAACAAGTGGAACTGGTTGCTCAAAGTGTAATATTAAGTGTGAAATAAAGTGTACCATGGAAAAGTATAGTTTCGAAAAGTTACAGTTCAAAGTCATTACAGAGTATTTCTTCTTCAAGTTATTGCTTTTTATAGGGACTAAGTTGCTACGTATATCTATTTAATCCATTCTTCATATTAAAATAGAATAATAATAAGCACTGCCATAATGGCAACGAGAATCGAAGAATTCATACGTTTTAATTATATTCCCCGTTTTGGTCCGGGCTCCTTTGTGGAATAGACCATCTGCCTTCCTTGCCAGGCAGCTCGTAAAAGGCG
>NJDC01003083.1:49605-76351 GCA_002245475.1 Calephelis virginiensis
GTTGTCTATAACTACTATAGCTACTACTTATTTACTTTTTATTTGATAAAAATATGTTTCGTAAACTGTAGATTTCATGTTATGTTGCTGGCGTTGGGATATGACGACCCCATCACCTGCTACATAATTATTTTTATTATAACTATACTACAATAATTAAAATGAATAAATAGTTTTTAATAATTCCTAACTAGAGATTACTTACTAGGCCTTATGCTAAATTTTTCATTATTGCAACCCGTCGTAGGTAAGTGGTAGCAATCCAGGTAGCTCGCTCGGATATCTCCATATCCTCGGTGTTCATCGCTGTCATGTTCCGTACAGTTGTCTTAATGGTATATGTGTTCTATGTTCTAGGCTACAAATTGCTACGCATTAGCAATACAAATTGCGTCTATAGGCGATAGTTGTCTCGTACAAACAGGAAATTTGTTTAATCGCCATCTCATATTGTAAAATAAGAAATCCATCAGCTCATTTGTATTTCTAATTAAAAAATAACAATATCTAATCCCTCGGCCTTTTAATGTGTAGGTAATTTATATTATATTTTTTATGTTAATCGATTTCCGCGTTATTATAAATCAGTTTCTTTTATTTGAAACAAGCTTTCCTGACGAACTTCATTCCACCCGTTCTGTTTGTATAGGAAAACTTAAAACGTTCTTATTCCTAGTTTCCTTGCAGTTTTTCCTTTCTACAAATAATTTCAAATCAAAATTAGTCAAATCGGTTCAGCTTTTCTCGAGTTTTAGCGAGACATACGAACATCATTTGATTTTTATACAGGTTGAAATTTAAATTAACAGCTAAATTTTAAAAAAGATTCGTAGTCACTAAATCTTTCAGTCTATGAAGTAATATAAAAAAATGTATCCAACGAAATATACAAGTTTTTCCCCGTGTTGGTCCGGGCTCCTTTGTAGAATAGACCATCTGCATTCCTTGCCAGGCAGCTCGTAAAAGGCGGGCATAGGCTCACCATAACTAACACCGTGACATCTGACTAGGTGGTAGAGTTTAGCAGCGACTCGTCCGGATTGGTACCACCACCTTACCTATTCCTGCCGCCATAACGTCGCCGTGACGTCAGTGCTTGCCGTTGACGTGTTCCGGTTCGGAGGGTAAGGTAGCCGGTAAACGTACTTTTGCTCGAGGCCTAACATCCCGTCCTCAGGTTGGCAACGCACCATTACCACCTTTGGTGTCTTTAGGCGGCGTGAATTTCTTAACATCAGGCAATCCGTCTGCATGTTTGCCTTCCAATATCATAAAAAAAACAAGATGCATGGTTATAGCGCAAACACAGCTTAAAACTGGTTCCTATCGACTGCAGTCGTATTCGTAGGCTGGTGACGTCAAGACTCGTACTAGGTGTGAGAGAGCGTGAAAATAAGTGAAGCACTTTCGCGGTCTGTTTTAAATTATTGTTTATAAAAGTAAATATTACAATTTTGCAATAACATTTAAAATCCATTACCATTAATTTAATCCTCCTCGTTATGTTAAAATCTGGTCGGTCTCTTAAAGTAACCCTGTATATAAGAAGACAAGAATAGCGCACTTTCAAGAACCCGTCCTTATCAAGTCTGGACCTGATAATGGAATCCAAGAGACATCAATAAAAAAACACATATTTTGTGTACCCTAGATTAAACACTTATTACATCTGAAGTTTTGTAATGTTACTGCGCTAACATTATTGCAATTTTCTAATAAAAAAATGTTGCTCGGGATTGGGAATGAGCCCAATTGGCGATAGGCTTGCCACCTATCACATTGTGGAACTTAGTGTCTTCGGCTAGTGGTGGGTGTACCTCTGCCTACCTTTTCGGGGATATGGGCGTGAAGATGCTTAACATTATTGCAGCTTGACTTTATTTAAACTATGTTAGGTTTTACAAATACTTCATTTTGTATATTTGCAGTTTATACAAGAAATTTGGTATTGTCATGGAAGATATCCAAATGAAATGGAAAATCACAGAAAAATAGAAGCATACAAAGGATTCCGTGCTAAGGATAATATTTATAAATTCTCCACGATAAATGTTCCTAAATCCTCAGATGGTTATGAAGAATCGGAAATGTCTTTAGAAAATAAAGACACAGGCGACATCTTATTCAAATTAATATTTGGAAGTAAGCGATTACATTTATCCCTTTTATGGTTAGTTTGCTCCCATTTGCGAGACGTTGCAGTTGTCGGTATACTTCTATTTTTTCAAAAATATGATAGGGGATGAAAGTTTGTAAAAAAATCATGTTGCTAGTAACCAATAACATATTAGCCAAGTGCGGAGTAACTATTTTACGCTAACGAAGTCACGGGTCAAAAACTTATAATTATTAAAAATAAATAAAGAAAAAAGTATTTTTCTCATTTTTTCACCGAGTTCAAAAACACGAGAAGGTTCACAATTCGTACAACACCGATTTTTTGAGGTTTCTGAACCGGTTTACGTGATTCTTTTTCTGTTTGATGCGGAATAGTTTCGAATTGGTTCCATAAAAATTTGATTCAGGTAGACCCATTAGTTTTTATTTTATGAGCATTTTTGACCTATCACGATGTTTATTTTTATCTAATTTAATCATATCAGCAATACACTTAAAATTATTCAATAAAAATAAATAGGTACGTTATTAAAAACCGACTTCAAAAGTAAAAAATAATAAATATTCAATATTAATTAAATACTACCCATTACTTATATGTGCTTTTTACTAATAGGTTTAAAGTCGGTGCCAATCCCAATTTAATATTTACTTATAATATAATGTTTAGTTTAAGGCTTGGCACCGACTTCAAACCTATTGGTAAATGGCACATGTGAATAATATGTAGTACAATATAATTAATATTAAATATTTATTATTTTTTACTTTTCAGTTTTAAAGTCGGATTTTATTAACGTAGTTATTTTTATAAAATAATAACTATTTGTGTTTTTTTTAGAACAAAGGGAAATAAAAACAATGAAAGCAACATTTATCCTCTACCAGCCACATGATTACGTCATTATTTATTCCTGTAAAAACGATGAAAAGAGGAATGTCATAAATCGTAAGTCAATCTCTTATTAATCATTTTGAACTGTTGATAAAATTTAGGGGGTTCTTAATTTAAAATAACCCCAGACAAAATCAAATTGTTGTTACAAGTGCGACGTATTTGTGTTTATTTGTCTGTGGCATCATAACTCCTAAATGATTGAACCGATATTAATGTGGATTCCTGTATGAAAGTTAAAGATATTGAGAAGGTTCTCGAGTGACGGCCCTACACCGGAGTACGTACTGTTGGACAACCTCCCACCCGGTGGATCTATGATCTGGGTGCTGATTATGTATCTCAGTTGCCAACTCAAAATGGGAAAGTGTACATCAAATAGCTGTCAAATGACGTCATTTGTGTTTGCTATCTCTATTGTATTTATGTTGGTCACTGAAGATAGCACTTAAAAACACTTTTCCATTTTGAGTTAGCAACTGAGATACATAATCAGCCCCCTGGTCAAAGTCGCGGAGAGTCGCTGGATACAAGCGGCTGGTGACACGCTTTTTGGGGAAAGCCTATGTCCAGCCGTGGACGTCGTCCGTCTGATAATGATGATGATTATTATGACGATGATCATCGAGATAGTTTTTAGGTTTTTAGAGGGTTTCACGTAAGGCTTATGACAATTTGTTATTACAATTTTAAGAAAGGAAGGTTTAATTATTAGTTCAATGTTTGGCACCGACTTCAAACCTATTGGTACATGGCACATATAAATAATAGGTAGTGTAATATAATTAATATTAAATATTTAGTATTTTTTACTTTTTAGTCACCATAACATCAGTGCTTGCCGTTGACGTGTTCCAGTTCAGAGGATAAGGTAGCCGGTAAACTTACTTTTGCTCGAGGTCTAACATCTCGACCTCAGGTTGGCAACGCACCATATCCACCTTTGGTGTCTCTAGGTGGCGTGAAATTCTTACCATCAGGAAATCCGTCTGCTAGTTTGTCTTCCAATATAAAAAAAAATAATCCAGTAAGTCTATCGTCGCCGTAGTATGTGTCCTCACATACTGACGTCTCAACTATTTATATTTATTACTTACTCCACTAACATTTTTATTTTTTTATTTCCAGAATATCTTTGGATAGCGTATTCATCAATGAAACCCACACCTGAATCTGAAACAGCCGTGGTCGAATTTATAAAAAAATCTGATTATCTTGATTTTAACAAAATTGAATGGTTTTATGAATAACTGACGTCATAACCAATTTTTGCTCATTCGTCTATAAACGGTATATATTATTACGAAATAAATGTTATTATTTTATCCCGTGTTGGTCCGGGCTCCTTTGTAGAATAGACCTGCTTTGCTTTCAGGCTGCTCGCAAAAGGCGAGCGTATGCCTAACGTCGCTGGCATAGTGACATCTGACTAAGTGGTAGAGTTTCGCAGCGACTCGTCCGGAATATTACCACCAACTAGCTATTTCTGCCGCCCGCGCCATGATATAAATGCTTGTCGTATACGTGTTCCGGTTCGGAGGATAAGGTAGCAGGTATATTTACTTTTGCTTGATTCCTAACATCACGGTCGCAGGTTGGCAACGCTTTATTACCACCTGTCTCCAGGAGTCGTGAATTTCTTATTAATAGGAAATCTGTCTGCTTGTTTGTCTTTCAATACCATAAAAATGATTTTATTTTGCAATGTATTAATCACCTCTGTCGTCTAGTGGTCCAGTGTCAGACTTCTTGAGATCCCGGGTTCGATCGTCGAGTCAGACAATAAAAACAACGTTGCTCGGGATTGGATATGTGACCGGTTGGCGATAGGCTTGCCACCTATGATCCTATCTCGTTGTGGGATTTAGTGTCGGCTAGTCGTGGGTGCCCGCACGACTAGCACTAGACTAGCTTTTAGCACGAAACTTAGAACAAATTTTCACAAATTTAAAAGGAATGATTTTATTACTGAAGGAGGGATTTGAACTTGAATCATTTCTTCTCTTGCAGATGAATAGTAAGTCTTTTAATATGTCCTATAGCTACACAGTTATGTATAATAAATAATATTAAAAGAGTTCATCTTTAGAGGTGAAACTCACTTTTTGTAACATATATAAGTTTCGAATCTCTTAAGATATTTTAATTTGAGCTCTTGCGCTTGGAAATGATAGCGTGCTTCACAAAGGGTGTACGTTTCAATCCTATTCCTATCTTATTCCTTGAAATTTGTGAAAATTACACAAATGTATTGTAGTGACTTATTCAAAATATTTAATTTTAGGGTGTCATATTGACATATTAAAAATAAATCACTCATGTTATATTTGTCAAAAAACCAAACAGATTTTAAGGCGGATAGAAAGAGTACTAAAGTAGCAATTGATAAAATAACAACTTCAGGCTTGTATTTAAACTTTTATAATGTTAATAAAAATAGCTATGTTAAAAAAAACTGACCTAGATTTTACTAAAAAATAAAAATTATGAAGATTTAATATTAACTATCTATAATATTGTATGTGCCAAGCCGATTTTATACTTATAATATAATTATTAGTTTAAGGCTAGCACCGACTTCAAATCTATTAGTAAATAGCACATATAAATAATAGGTAGTCGGTAATTAATATTAAACTTTCATTATTTTTTACTTTTTAGTATTGAAGTCGGTTTTTATTAAATGGTAGCTATTTTTATTTTATACTTTTTAGATAATTGCTAATATGATTTTATTTAATATAAATAAACATCGAGATATGTGAAAGTAGATAAGAAACGCTCATAAAATAAAAACTAATGGGCCTACTTAAATCAAATTTTTACAGGACCAATTTGAAACTATTTCGCATCAAACAGAAAAAGAATAACGTATATCAGTTTCAGAAATATCGGAGAAATCGAGTACATACATAAAAAAATATACCGGCCGAATTGAAAACCTCTTCGTTCTTTCAAGTCAGTAAATAAAATAAACTTGAATTATGTAATAAGTAAGGAGAGAAACGCTGGTAAAGGATATCGCACATTTAAAGCGCAAAGCAGCACAATCATCCATCTAGCTAGCTTTCATACATTTTATTTAGAGCAAAGCACACACCGGGCCCCGTTCTTGATACAGCCTACAGTTTAGGATTGAATTTCTTGCCATCATATCACAATGGGGACTTATTGCCTTCAGCTAGTCATCTCTTAGGTTAATACGTTCGGAAAGAAGCTTTTTCTCGTTTACTTGTAATAAGTTTTCCAAAACATTTATTCTTATAAAACTCTTCGCAATTCTACGAGTATATCTTTAAAATATTAAAAAAAGAGGGATTTGATTATTTCTTTGCATTCAATCTTACATTATCCCCGATTAAATCAGGCTACAATTAATACAGATAAAGCATAGATGTCTACCATTGCAAAATTGGAACGGGCTGCTAGTAAGACCATCAGGGGGCACAGCAGTGCCCCAGCCAAGACGAGCCAAGCAAAGCGCAAAGACACTACCTATCTATTCTCCAAGTTCTTAGCTGTTTTCTCATTTACTTCAGAAAATAAATATTTGCGTCACCTCTGGTAGCAAAACGACGAAGCCATACATTTTTACTGATATGTAGAATTTGTGAAGTTAGGGTCGGTAGAGTTAGGCCGTGTACATTCAGAATTTTGGCTCTACATAAGATCTGATATCTTTTCCAGAGCAAAACTTATGTGGTCGTCTTGGAAAATTTTTAATTTGTTTTTAATTTTAATATGTTTGGTGCAATTTCCAACTTCTCATAATATCAGAGTAAAAGGCTCAGCTTCGTGCCCGTTACAGTCTTTTCTATTAAAGATTTAAGAGCAATTTTTCACCAATGGTATAAAAATTTATTCAACTGTTACGAGAGCTTTTTGTGTAATAATTGTGGTATGAAATCAGCGCAGCGACTCACCCGGATTGGTACGACTGCTTTACCTATTCCTGCCACCATAAAGTCATGGCGTGTTCCAGTTTGGAGGGTAAGGGAGGGTAGGTACTTTTGCTCGAGGCCTAACATCCCGGCCTCAGGTTGGTAACGCAACATTACCACCTTGTTATCTCCATGCGGCGAGAATTAGCATCAGGAAATCCGTCTGCTTGTTTGCCTTCCGATATCATAATAAAATCCACTCTCAGATGAACAACTAATTGCGTAGCCAACTGTTGAGCAAGCACTTTCAGCTAAATATGGTGTTGCCTATTTTTCTAGATTTCAGTGTTAGCTTTTGCCTTGCATGCATGAAGTTAATTAGCACTGATTCTAAGCTTCATGAAGAATTGACCAGTTATTTACCCACCGAGCGAATAGTAAGAAACAAGCACAGACATACTACACATATGGAGATCTGTCTCAGTAACAAACTTTTGCCGCGACTCATACCGTTTTATTAATAAAAATCGCTTAATCCAAGTTTTATCATACTACTGTACTTGTTACTACCTGAGTAACCAAGTATTCTAGATTATGGCAAATATTTACCGTAATGTATATTTTTTGATATTTAATTATTTCCTTAGCTTTGTTTTGTAGCTAGATTGGATACTTAGTTATTACTTATTTTATGTTTTAATGTATTGTATTTTCTTTCTTTTTTTAATGTTGTACTTTTTCCTTATTTGTATATTTCTTTTTCTGAATGCTGGTTGTTTGGAAGAAATCGCTTATTAGCGATAAAACCGCCATTTGTATAAATAATCTACTTGCTGTTGTAATAGTTATAGTACTTTTAATATGTTTTTGTTGTACAATAAAGAGTTTTTATTATTATTATTATTACTAACTTGATAATGAAAACGTTATCAATAAACGTGATGTAACTATAATTTATCAACACCTTCCTTACGAGGGTCTAACGCATGTTATGTTTTAACAAAATTTCAATTTGATCAAATATTAATCATCGCGTAAAGCTTATATTACGGCCATATAAGTTGTATATAATGAGGTTGTAAGTTTATAGTTAATATTAAAAAAAAAATTATTTTATTCTTTTTAGAGCATCGAAATAAAGGCTTGTTCTAATTTTTTTTTATTTTGTACTTTTTAGTTATCGTTGGTCTATTGGCTAGTGTTTCTTAGTCTGTTCATCTCATTCCAGGCCTATTTGTTGCAAGATCGTTGGCCTGTTAGTTTCGAACAGTCCCGTTGTTCAACAAGGAGAACTTCCTATCATCTTACCCTAGTTGTCGAGCATTCCAGAGCTTCGTTTTATATATTACATTGAAAGAAATAAATTTGGTTTTTCCAATCTATATAAATAAAAATCAATTGCTGTTCATTAGTCTCTAAAACTCGAGAACGGCTAAACAGATTTGGCCAATTCTGGTTTTGAACTATTTGTTAAAGTCCAGGGAAGGTTTAAAAGATAAGAATAAGGAAAAAAAAACTTCTCGGAAATTAGGAAAAACAACATTTTATTATTTTCAACACAAACTGAACGGGTGGAACGAAGTTCGCCGGGACAGCTAGTTTTCTAATAAAAAAAATGTTGCTCCGGATTGGAGATGTGCTCGGTTGGTGATAGGCTTGACACCTATCACAATATGGGACTTAGTGTCTTCGGCTAGTCGTGGGTTGTGCCTGTGCCTACCGCTTCGGTGATATGGGCGTGAAGATACTACTTTTTTTTTATTTTTTTGTACTGTTATAAAAAAACATAGTTTCAAAGTAACTCCAGTGCGTCCCAGCAATTTTTTTTTTTACTTACAGCCAATTACTGATTGACCTTGTCAAAATGACAGCCAGATGGATTGTCGGTTTCTGTTTGTTTAATCTTGTCTAATATCTTTTTATGATAATGTTTGCAAAGACTTTTGGCACCACCGAGAGAAAAGATGGTCGAAGTTTTTTCATAATGATTGAATTTCGTGTTGTTATTGAGTGAAATTAGCCAATTTTGGTGGCATTTTGTACAATTTCGTTCAGTGAAAGTGCAGAAATGAAATAATCAGGAAGAAATTAGCTTATCGTATATTTCCTCGTTGCCGCCAAACCTCATTATATGAGCTTGGGTAATGAGGCTATTGCTTTACTCAAGAGCCTGACATGACTAACTGACGACTTATGAGTTATGACTGATGACTAATTATAATTTGTTAAAATTGATGTAAAATTGGAAGCAAATTTCTACTTGACTAATGGCAAAATACTAACGTGAAGGCCAATACTTAAGAAAAGAAAGAAAGAAAGATGTTTATAAAGTTCATTAATTCAAAAAATAAAACATTACACGCATTGCCATGTATTTGACACACACAAACAAATATATTGATGATAACGATAAAAGATCACAGATGGCGCACTAAAAAGTTTGGAAACAAAGTAGTTGGTCTTGAGAAATGGAGATGGCGTTCTTATCGACAAGATATTAAAATTTATTATCGCTTAATTTCGACCAATGGGCGACCACTAGTAATTTTAAAATAGAAAGCAGTGTTATATATTCCATGAAAAAACTTACATCCGTAGTATACCATATACATAATATTCCCAGTTCCGTTTGCATGTTTTGCAAATTAGCCCACAGCTTCGATATCATCAGGAATATCCACTAACTTTTTTTCAGTCCTAAGTATGATAGTATCACTTTTGGAAACTGTTATGTAGCTTAAACATTTGGGTAATACTTCCAAATCATTTTCAAGTCTGCCTATCTCGTACCAGGCGCCAGACAACTAAAAAGATTTAGATAAAGTGGAAATTAAATGTAGCATATACCGACTTAAATATAAATTAGAAAGTATAAAAAAGTATCTTAACGCTCATATCCCCGAAGGAATAGGCAGAGGCACAACACATATAAAAATCCCGAGCAATAATTTTTTTAATAAGAAAATATGAAAAATTTAATTTTTTTTTGTTGCCCGACCCGGAAATCGAACCTGGGACCTCATGCAGTCAAGTCCAACATCTAGACCGCCAGACCACAGAGGAGAGAGATTTTATGAAAGTAAGGACTTTTTAAAGGTCTGGGGAATAAGGGACTTAGCAAAATTACAGATCTTCCATTCTATCATCTAACAAACAGGCAACGGTCTCTGCATACATCATAAATACTCGTAAATCACCAATGAAATAAATAATCAAAACATGCATATAAAAAACCAAAACGTGCAATAAGAAAAAGTAACAAAGCTAAAGTTGCGATGCCTGAGTTTTAATAAGAACTTCTAATGTTTTTAATTAGTATCCCTATTATATTTCCTTTTATTTTATTATTATTATTTTATATTTCTATTGAATTTTGTAATATATAACGTTTTAATTTGACATTTATTATTATTTTTTGACATCATTTGTAATTTTCAGTATTTCGTGATGTATTTGTTGTACAATGTGGTATTTTGAAATTTTTACCAAAGAAGTTCAATTTATTATATTTTACCATTATTAGAATAATTAATTTTAATTTGATTTACATTTTTTCAAACATTCATTAATAATAGAACTTAGTTTAATGGATAACATTAGTAGTACTTAGTTAAGGGAAAATTTCCCCATTACTGGGGTAAACATCTAACGTGTCAACCCAGTCAATTCAAATTTGTTTACTAATGTCATCATTCAGTATTTTTTTTATTTAAATACCGTCATTTTTGAGGATAACAATTAGACGGTATTATTTTCAACGAAACTTCAGTTGTTATATAGCCCTGATGATGCTTGTATAGCGAAACCGGTTGGCTAAACCAAATAAATAAAAAATAATAAAATATATTGTGGAAAGTACAAGTGTTTCTAAGTAAATTGCATCAAGTATCCCTATTATTTATTGAATTGCATAAAAAGGAGAAGATATGCAGTCACATTAAGGTACACCAAAAGAACAACAGGAACAATCCGGGTAATTGCCACCGCCTTAAGTTGGTGTCTACGATCGGCTAAATAACTTTGAAACCGGTCAACTATTAGGCTGGTTTTACAGCCACGCCGCTAGACGCGCCGTTGGGCAGCGCGCTAATAACAGCGCGCGTTTGAACAACGATGAACTGTGAAACGAGTTTAGTGCCACGAGTTCCGCTGCTGGGAGACAGTCGTGTATATAAATGTTAATGTGGTTAGACTACTTGCTTTTCTTCCCAGGCTTTATTTTTTGAATCCCTTTTCTTATAGAAATCACCATAAACATCTTTTATCGTACTTCATCAATCACTCGTCCCGTATCGAAATAATTCATATTGTAAACAAATATCCAAAGATGCGTCTCGATGGCGTCATACTGGCTTCTACGAAGCGTAAGAGCGGCCCGCGCTTCGGTAACGCCAGCGAACCGTGCGCTTTTTCTGAACGGCGCTGGAAAAAAGCGCCACTTTACTACTCTCACGTATATCCAAAGGCGCGTTGCCCAGCGGCGCGTCTAGCGGCATTACTATAAAACCACCCTTAATAGAGATATGTTGGGTGATTACAGAACATTCAGCAGTATATGTTGTGATCACTAAAATCAAAGTTAATATTATAAGTCACATATTATCCATACCAGATCGAATGTCGTCAAGGGTATAGTAGCCGGTAGACTTTCACAATATTCCTGATATTTCGGCCACAGGACAACGCCTGTAACTTCTGTGGTGTTTAAAAACCACGGTTATCTCTTATCATAAGGTATGGGATAACCTGTCTTAGCTTCATATCACAACGCAAGAGACCATTTCAAAAATATAAAGCTTTAATTTTATTTATTCTCAAATTTCGTTTACGTTTTAAAAGGCTTTTATCCCTTGGATGAAATACATCATGCTTGATTATTTTTATCCCCGACGCAACAAGAGGGAAGTTATAAGTTTGATATGTCTGTCTGTTTGTGTGTCTGTCTATCTGTGACATCATTACTCCCGCACTGTGACTTTAATTTAGTTTTATTTTGTATCAAAAGTAGCTTGTTTGCGAGTGTTTTTAGATATGTTTGATGAAAATCGGTTGAGCCGTTTAAAAGTTTTGGTGGGATAAGTGGGGAGACTTATGATTTTTTTTTACTTTTTCAAAGGAAACCAAATTATTGTGGCGGGGTTTTTTTAAATTTTTATTTTATTTACTATAGCTACTTGGATTGAAAAAAATAGAAAGACAAAAATAATGTTCATGCTAAATAAAATAATAGGAGACTATAACCAGCTTTTTAATAAATTTTATTACAAAAACCTGTTTTATTCAATGCAAGATTCATCTGAAAAATCAAGCCAAATAAATTTATTTGAGTCTAGAGCTTTTGAATCATTCATATATTCTTCTACTGCAGCCATTGCTGTTTTTGACATATTTTTGGACCTTGACAATAGCCATGCGTACTCTGCAACAAAAAAAATTGGTACTTTTTATCTTACTGCAAAAACCATACTCTCATTTTTTTGATATTTGTAGTCATTGTCCCAATGTTAATTCTAACTGTTTTTGTTCATATGTGGAAAATTGATGATTGTGTTTATTTGTCTGTTTGTATGCCTGTTTGTTCACGGTTTTTGGAAAAGTATTGAACCGGTTGAAATTGGGTTTTCTTTACTGAATGACGAACTTATTAGGCAGAATTTAAGATATGATATGGAAGGATCTGATTATGATAACATAATTAATTAAATACGTAAGATTTCAGTAACCACTTTCATTATAGTGAATAATAAAGGTTAAGCAATGATATTGTTGCGTATTTGATAGTAGGTACTCTTTCGCCCAGAAATGTTACATTTGAACGTTTTAGAAGAAACCAAAGAAGGTAGAATATGAATAGGTAGAAACAGTCTCCCCTTGTTGATCCGGGCTCCTTTGCAGAATAGACCATCTGCCTTCCTGCCAGGCAGCACGTAAAAGACATACATACGCTTACCGTCACTAACACCGTGATATACTAATGCGTGGTAATTTCGCAGCGACTCGTCTGGATTAGTATCACCGCCTTACCTGTTCCTGCCGCTATAATGTTAATGATTTCTGTTGACGTGTTCCGGTTCCGAGGGTAAGGTAGCCGATAAACTTACGTTTGCTCAATGTCTGAAATCCCGGCTTCAGATTGGTAACGCACCATTGCCGACTTTGCTGTCACTATTTGGCGTTAATTTCTTACCATCAGGAAATCCGTCTGCTTGTTTGCCTTCCAATATCATAAAAAAATCGATATTGACATAATATCAGTGCTAGTCATTTGATTCGTATCGGTTTCGCATTGTGTTGACAAGCTGTAACAAGGGCATTGGAAACTAGTTTATGACTTTTTATCAGCTTTTATTTAACTTGCAATGTTGGCATGTTTATCCAGGTGGAGTCTTGCAAGTTGGTATTAAATATTTATCAGGTACTGAGTTAGCTGAAATTTTGCATGCATGTGTTAGTGAAATGGCAATGAAAAATTATTAGGACATGGAATCTGATGATGGAACCGGAAGGTGGTCAAACCAACTCCTAAATTTTACAACGGTGTCCCATCGTATTTGGGGTTATTAGATACCTATTTAACAATACGTCTCACTTCTACGTCCTACGCTTTTATAATTAACATTTTATCACAAAAAATGTACAGTAAAAACTAAATTCATATTATTAATTACAATCAAACAGATGAAGAAGAAGAAGTAAGAAGTATCTTCACGCCCATATCCCCGAAGAGGTAGGCAGAGGTACAACCAAGGCACCCACGACTAGCCGAAGACACTTAGTCCCACAATGTGATGGGTGGCAAGCCTAACGCCAACCGGGCACATTTCCAATCCCGACCAACATTTTTTTTTTATTAGAAAATTGGAAAAATCCAATTTTCCAATTTGGCCGACCCGGGATTCAAACCCGAGATCTCATGCAGTCAAGTCCAATACCTGGAGCGCTAGACCACAGAGGTGACACAGAGGTGAGACAAACAGATGATTTTCCTAAAAAAAGGTAATTGTCGGCTGTAGATACCATAGATATATGGTGTGATGTCATTAGCATAAAATATGCCTAGTTCTTAGTCGACGCATGCCAGATAACCGGCAGCTTTATCCTCTAACATGTAACATTAGCAATGGTAAGTTACATTATTAACAGTTATGACACAGTAAAAATTTAAACAGCATGGAAACTTCTTATAAGCGTTCGAGCACACTCACAGAAACATGCACATCGACAAGGCTTCTCAGAGGTTTTCGCGGTGCTAGTAGCGAGTGCCGCTTAGAAGCATTTGCTGCGCATGTTTTTGTAAGTGTGCCGTTTCCAAAGTTTATAGGTAGTTTCCATACTGGTCATGTTTGTACGTGGTTATGACATAGACTTGAAAATCTTACCAATATATGATTTTTTCTTTTCATCATATGGGCAGCTATAGGCAATTGCGTAATTATCATAATCTGTATCAACGAAGAATACAGGTAAAACTATCTCTTTTCTTGGCCCTGAAATGAGTTTCGGTAAGTCCTTTAATGTTATAATTCAAATTATTTTTAACACGTTTCCCGCGCCTGGGATAAATATGCACACGTTAAAAATGAAAAATTTCAAGTGAAACTTTTTTTAATGTATTGAAAATATGAAAATGGTATCCAGTCAGAAATGTTGGATATTTGAGGCAGAAAACTAAAAAAAGTAAGATTTTAGAAACAAATATGTAAATAGTAAGTAAATATCTTATTACCGATGGCTAGCTAAAGCTGATCAAATATGTACTTTTAACACTTGTACTTTTCCACGATGAGCTATGATACTTTATAAACTAATATAAACCAACTAATTTCCCTGTTCAAAACATTATATTTTCAACTAAAGATAAGTAAATTTAAATTATCTTTAACGTTCGGTATTTGGTAACGAAACATAAATATAAAGTGTCCCAATGTAAACAAACCACAACCTAGAAATACCAATTAAAATTTTATTCCCTTATTAATAAATACTACTAAAGTATCTTCACGCCCACATCCCTGAAGAGGTAGGCAGAGGCACAACTAGGGCTACCACGACTAGCCGAAGACACTGAGTCCCACAATGTGATAGTTGGCAAGCCTTTCCCCAACCGGACACATATCCAATCCCGAGCAACATTCTTTTTATCATAAAATTGGAAAAACCCAATTTTCTTTTTGTTGCCCCACCGGAAGTCGAACCCGTGAACTCATGCAGTCAAGTACGACAACTGAACCGCTAGACTACAGAGGCGTTAAATACTACTTATACTATAAATGCGAAAGTTTGTAAGTATGTATGTATGGATATTTGTTACTCTTTCACGCTGGCTGAAAGGATTTGTCTGAAATTTTGAACACACATAGATTGGGACTTGGATTAACATATTGGGTACTTTTAATCCGGATCGCACAACGGGGTTCCTGTCAAAACGCGGGCGAAGGCGCAGCAACAACTAGTGACTTATTTTAAAATAAGTTGCTTAACAAAATAAAGTATATTGCGCAAAGTACCAGTATTTTTCAAGAAGTATCTATACAATGGAATTCCACCAAATGTCGACGGTGACAAGTTTAAACTCGTTTTAGTATTATTGGAATATTTCCAATGTTACTGATACAGCTCCTAAGATTTTATTATAGACAAATAATACTTACATCCATATTTTATTTCATAAGTAATTTTGTTTGCTTTGATGTCATCATTTGTAAATTTGCCCACACCTTCAAAAAAGTTTGGGGAATCATCTGAGGCGTTTGGTCTTTTAAAAATCATATTGTTTTTAGCGATATCTGTTTTGAAATGATAGGTAAGGCATTTTCGTACGTTTTCGTAATCATTGTCGTATCTGGCGATCTGATACCAATTTCCATGTCCAAACTGAAATTTCAAAAAAAATATTAGCATCCTCCAAGATGTATATAGATGTACAACCAGCCATAGCTAGTCGAATAAAATACGTTCCAGATGGATGTAATTACGCCTTCCGATTACTATTAAATCTACGGTCCATACGGATGCAAACCAATGATTATAGCCAGTAGTTATAACTATTTACAACCATGTATTAGCCGTGTTGGTCCGGAATCTTTTGCAGAATAGACCATCTGTTTTCCTGCAAGGCAGCTCGTTGAAGGCGAGCATAGGCTTACCGTCACTAACACCGTGACATCTGACTAGGTAGAGTTTCGCAGCGACTCACCCGGATTGGTACCACCGCCTTACATATTCCTGCCGCTATAACGTCATGACGTGTTCCTGTTCGGAGAGTAAGGTAGCCGGTAAACTTACTTTTGCTCGAGGTCTAATATCCCGGTCTCAGGTTGGCAACGCACCATTACCACCTTTGGTGTCTCTAGGCGGCGTGAATTTCTTCAGGAAATCCGTCTGCTTATTTGCCTTCTAATATCATAAAAGAAACAACCACTTTTATAATGCGTCTTTGCGATAATCTTCGTCTTTAATAAAAGACGTTCCAGACGGTTGTAAACACCACTTTCAATATACCTTGGAGAAAACTTTGTTTCCATCTTCCGATCATTAATAAGTTTGTATTAAAAACCAGACCAGATCAGTTTAGACTGTCCAAAGCTTACAACTAGTGTTTACATCAGTCTACAAACTCTGTTATGTTTCACAATCTGTTAGTTGTCAATCATATTTCCAATCGGGCACTTATCCAATCCCGGACATGTGTACTAGTAATTACACTTTTTTCACAAAAAAAAATTACCAAGTGCCTCCGGAAAAACTATATAAAAACAAAATTTGTTAATATTGATTTTATTAAAATAGGTCTTAGACACCGAAGTTTTCTTCGAATATCTCGACAAAAATGTATTCAATATGAAGATATCAATAACCACTAGTCGTGACATGATAACATCTTTGTGGTAACGTCATCCATCGTTCAGTAACATCCATTTTGATTATTCTAAAAAAAGTATCGTCACTCCCATATCCTTCAATAGTTAGGCAAAGATACAACGATACGTAGCAAACCTATTGCTAACCGAGCACGTAGGTAGACCTGGACAACATTGTATTTATTAGAAAGTTGAAAAAAATATCACATAGTTTTTAGTGCCGGAGATCGAATACGGGACCTCCAGTTATGTCAAGTACAATACCGGACCTCTAGATAACAGACACGAATATACTTTATCGCTTTGTACAATGTTTTTATTTCTCTGCAATTAAAGATTAGATAAAAAACAAACTTACTCTTGCCGGATTAAAATTCTTCACTAATTTTAAATCCTTGCAAACTGAAGATTCCTGAACATATCCAGAAACGAGTGCAAAATATCCCAACAGTACAAAAATAAACATTTTGGAATACTCAAGATCCATAGTCAGATACTGGTTGAATATTTTTAAGCAAGACGCTTTTATACTGGCATGTAATGGAACGAGACTACAAAACTGGTCCTATTATGCTAATGTATAAGATGCACCCATGCAAGGTACTCCAAAACTTAAGTTTACTGGATTTAAACAATATCCTCTTTTTGTCTTCTCAATGTGAGGCTGCGATTCCAACCCGGTGTTAGTTTTATTATAATGTCGTCTTGCACATATACTACTTGTATAATTTACTTGGATAAAGTAATCTGAATCTTTTATTGGCAGTGGAAAGAATATTGTTTCAATGGCTATTTAACTACTCTCGGCCTACATAGAAAGGGGCTTTACGTGAAGATGTGTATGTGTATGCAATTAAACTCAACTTTGATTTCAACATTATTATCTTATTATGCAATAAGATACATAACCAACCAATTTATTTCCATGTTAGTCAGGATCGAAGGTTAGGGTAAAGGCTAGCTTTTTTGCATATTAGGCCTAGCACCCACAAGAATTTTAATCAATTTCATTAAAACAATTTATTGGATACTGTCACTGCAAATAAAAACTTAAAATAATTAATAGTATATATACAGGATGTATTTGACACCGTAACGAAAACTTCTGTGGTAATTTAAATACATATCAGACTTCACAAATTTTTTAACAGTTTTTGTCGGAAATAAGTGGTTAAATATTTAGCAGTGCTTCAGCCTGCAATACAGAACAAAGTATATGCATTAAGCCGTGCGTTGCGAGCTGTAAGTGCCGACCTAATATACTATTTTGTTACATTGCTGTTTTTAGTAAAAATGTGTTAATTATTAGATATTAAACAAAAATTGAGTTGCGTTAGATAGTATTAATGAAATAATAGTAAACTCAATAAAAAAAAACATGAAATTTCCAACACAAAATTCCAACTACGTATGAATGTCTATCATGTACAGAATCCATAGTTGCATTTTGCGTTACGTTCTCTTTTTTTACACGTTGTATTTTTACAATGGCAGTTTATTGTTATTTTTAAAGTCATGTGTACATACATGTATTCAAGCCAAGTCGTTTACATGGTAGGCATCGTGTGCCAAAACCTCACGATCCAGGCAGGTCTACCTGGCTTCTTCCAGGCGATTTGATCGTGGAATGTCAATCTAGATCCCCCTGGTACCTACATGCATCCACATTCGCATCGTATATTTGCTTTGTTAATTTTTCGTCTTTTAAAGCCATGACTACCAATTTATCAATTGTTAATCTTTAATTACTCCAACAATGAAAGATTTTCAGAACACTGATATGAGTGCCATGTGCTTATTTAACTGCTTTAAGGGCAGTGTGCGTATTTACTGTCTTATCTTATTAAAAAAATATTATGAATCGCCACGAATATCGATTTATTGTACGTGTTGAACATAATGTTTAGAAATTTAGCTAACTTTGAAAACTGAATAGTAATAAACAAGTTAAGATTTAAGTTCTTGCCTTCCAGCCCGCTTGCAAGAGGCGAACAGCGGGTTAATGGTTTAATACTGGTAGAGTTTTATGCAGCAACTTGCCTGGGTAAGGATTTATCGTCTTAATTAATGTCTCCATAATAACCCTAATACCCTGATCTGGAGAATAAAGTAGCCGGTAGATTTGAACATTAGTACATAGGACAGCGATATACCTATAATATAGAAGAGCCGTTTGTTGTGCTGCCTAATCACAAAAAATTACATTGATACGTTATCAACATTCATAAAGAACGTATATATGTATATGTTACACAACTTAGTCTGAGTAATATTATATTTTAACATTTTATGTGTACAGTTACCAGTTTACATTTACTTTTGGGTGTAATAGGACAAATCCAGCTTTTATTGGACGGAAATAATTTCTAATCTATGCTTGCTATTACGGAACTATGAAACCCTTTATTATTTATTTAGTATTTGGGTGCGGAAGTCGGAACCCTCAAAACATTACCTGGGGGGTGATTATGTATCTCAGTTGTCAACTAAAACTGTAAAAGTGTACATCAAATGACGTCATTTTTGTTTGCTATTTCTATTGTATTGCTGTTGGTCACTGGAGATAGCAAATACAAAACACGTCATTTGACAGCGATTCGATGTACACTCATCCATTTTGAGTTGGTAGCTGAGTTACATAATCACACCCCTGGTCTTATACCATGGGTATCTTTAAAGCACCCATAAAAAGTTTCGCATAGAATTTAATACTCATCTGTTTGATTTTTGTTTCGGATTAATATTTGAGCTTAACTCATTTGACATATTTTAAGCCCCACAGGAAAAGAAGATTGTAATTTTGACGCTTCATTGTGTGTCTGTCTGTGGTATCATGACTTTTGAACGGAAGAACCGATTGTGATGCATTTTTACACATCAAGTTCTTCTCGTAAATTTTTCATCTGATTTTCGTTTATAATAAGCAGTATGATAAGCTTCTGACTAAATAATTCGAGGTATATGTTTCGATTAAATGTTTTTTTTTTCGTAGTATTAAAGTGTGCTGTTATTTTTTTGTCCAACAATGTTTCGATTTGTTTATTTCGATATTGAGATTGAAAAATCGAATAAGTTCCAAACTTTTTAATTAAAATTAAAACTTTACAAAGAATTTATGCAACGGCTGGTTAGGCAATTTCAAACTTTCAAATATTCACTTTTAAAGACTTTACGCTAAGTTTTGTATTAATTATTTTTACAATAGTCGATTAGGTTTTATATTTTAATTAATTTTAGAAATATACCAATTTCTTATTTAATTTATTAAATTAATTCGGCTGATCGAATTCGCTATTGGCAGTAGGGTTACACTTAAATCTCGATTTCATGATAATTAGAAATTGGATTCGTACACGTAATTTTAAGTACTCTTGAAAATAGTGCTAGCTTATACTGATGGATAGTGTTGTAAAAACTACCACCGGATCAGAACGCGGCTACACACTGAGAAGATTCGGCAAGAAACTCAGCGAAAAAACTAAGTAGTCATACGTTATACATTATTGCTCATAAGAGATTGATATAAAGAGCAATTAATCCTAATCACTCTTATCCAATAAAAATAACTATGTTAAAAAAAAACAAACTTCAAAATTTAAAAGTATATTTTTTATTATATTGGAAGGCAAACAAGCAGAAGGATATACTGATGGTAAAAAATTCACGCCGCTTAGAGACAGCAAAGGTGGTAATGGTGAGTTGCCAGTCTGAGGCCGGGATGCTAAGCCTCGAGCAAAAGGTAGTTTACCGGCTACTCTAACCTCCGAACTGGAACACGTCAACGGGAAGCATTCAGACCTATTAGTAAATCTATTTCTATATATATGTTACATAAAAATCAATGCCACTTTTCGTTGTAATTTTATAACTCAAGAACGGGCTCACCTATCCAAACCAAATGTTTAGGCTTTGTTCGAACTATTTAGTAGATGGTTTATGTGAAGTAAGCATAAAACCGGTCTAGCGGTTCTTCATTTATCACATTATTCTAATAAATGAATTCAATAAATGCCAGATCATTTTGTTAATAGGTATTTTTCAGTCAAATTGAAACTTTTTTCAGTCGTTTTATCTTTTTTTTTGATGTGTAATGACATTCATACGTAACGAAGCACGTACCGGGCCTCTTGTCACATATGTCAATAATTGGTAGTATATAATTAATATTAAATCGTTATTATTTTTTACTTTTTAGTTTTGAAGTCGGGTTTTCTAACGTAGTTATTTCTATTTAATACTTTTTAGTTTATTCTTGATTTGATTTAATTTAATAAAAATAAAAAAAGGTGAAAGATGTATCCGGTTGGCAGAGTTTGTCTCCTTTTGCATCATGGAACTTAATGTCTTTGGCTAATCGTGACGGCTCTGAGTTTACCTCTTTCTACTTTTTCTGAGATATGGAACCTCTGACCTCTCACATGAAAGAAACCTATTCCTGCTGTTATAATGACAGTATCATGTTCTGGTCCGATAGTTGCACAATGGACCTAAAATACTGGCAAAAGGACAGCAGCGTACCTATAACATTTATTTATTATTTATTTTTTAGCAGAAATGCTGTGCAAAGGAAAACTTAATCCAATATAACATTCTCTACCAATCAGCTAGCAGTCTGAGTTGAACTTATTGGGTGGGTGCAGAAATATATCAAATTAGAAATGGGTTCTCAAAAGAAGTATATTCTAGGTGCTACCGGCGGCTTCGACTGCGTATTCTAGTTATTTAATATTTAGCTCTCTAACGCTACCCATAGAGATTTTGAGACACAAAGTAATCTATTTCCTTCTGCAGAGTCCAACCTGTTTTTTAAAAGCTTTTATTTGCAATGTATGTATACGTCCGGGTAGAATCTTAACACTTGATCTCGAAGTAGATATCTTCAATCTAGTCTTATAATGATGTTGCAAATGGGTTGTATGATTCCCTAGCTGCTTTGCTAGTTTTAATGTGATTTTAGTAACAAAAAGTTTGCGGTGAGTCACTTTTATCACTTTGGGGTGTGAAAAATAGATGTTGGCCGATTCTTAGACGTACTAAATATGCTCATAAAGTTTCATGAGAATCTGTCAAGTCATTTCGCAAGAATAAGAAAATGAACATTGTAATACTAGAATTTTACATATAAGATTATTTACGTTAATTTAAACTTGTACATCATCAGACATTCACATCTTAGAAAAAGTCAGTCAATATAAGTCGTAAAGCTTTTAGTCTAGTCTAAATAAATAGTTTTGTATGGAGTAGGTTGCATTAATTGCACTTTACATATTCTTTAAATAAAATGGTGTGGGTAAAGAATATGTAAAAAAATATTCAAAAATAATTGTCAAAAAGGTCTGCGCCCCTTCTAAATCCATGTATTTGAAAAATGTTATTGAACAATCTTTAAATAAAAAAAAAAGCTTCATAATCAACATAAAACATAATCAAATAATTAAAACGTTTTTAGCTATTACATAGCTTATGGTGGGCCTTGAGCATGGAGACCGAATCCAGAAATTGCGTAACGAAATTAACCTAACTTTGACAGACACAGCGGTGATACTTTTTAGTTTTGCCATCTATCGATGAATAACAGAACTTTTAATGACTTTTTGATCACGCTTGTCTCTTTTGTTCAGCAACTCGCCTCTAGGTGGCATTGGTTATATCAGCGTTACTGCGCCCTCTTCGCCCCACAATCTGGTGACTCATCTTTTTTTATTATACGTCTTTTATTATTATATTGAAAGGCAAACAAGTAGACGAATTTGATAATGGTAAGGAATTCACATCCAGTGCATCTTGAGAATCCTCCAAGGCTTCATAAATCTTCTTTAACAATTCAACACTATCATCGACTGTTGATCTATCCCTAGTAACCAAATTGCTTATAATGAAATAAGCCCAATTCATTAAAATATAATAACATTTAATTAAGCCCCCAATTGAAATTTATCCCATGGTCATCCAGGTTCTATTGCAGAATAAACCATCTGCCTTCCAGCTAAGCAACTGGTAAAAAGCGAGCATAGGCTTACAAACACTAACAACGTGATATCTTACTAGGTGGTAGAGTTTCGCACCCACCCGCCTGGATTGCTACCACCACCTTACCTATTTCTGCAGCCATAACGTTAGTGCATGCCATTATCGTGTTGCGGTTCGAAGGATAAGGTGGCCGGTAATCTTACTTTTGTTCGAGGCCTAATATCCAGGCCTCAGGTTGACAGCGCACCATTACTACGTTTGGCGTTTTTAGGCAGCGTGCATTTCTTGCCATCAGGAAATCCGTCTGCTTGTTTGCCTTCCAATATCATAAAAAAGGCTTCGGCAAAGACTTTGTTCACCTAATTCAGACCAAATCTGTGCAACTTTGAACGAAATATAGTCACGGAACCGCCGGAAGAAGAATGCTGCCAATTGTTTATTGGGCTTGTGTATAGTACACAAAATGCAAGATAGCTCTTTGCTTCTGTTTAAGTTCTTCAAGTGGGATAAAATTATTAGACCAGCGTTAGCCGGAAAACGACCTTGAAATAATGATACGTTAAAATGAACAGACTTAGAAACGTAGCCAGTTATAACTAAAAAGTAAAATAATAAAAAAAAAATTTTTTTAACGCTCTAAAAAGAAGATAAACATTTGTTTTTAAATTTTAACTATGAACTTATAACCTCATTATACACAATTTATATGATCGTAAAAGCTTGTCGCGATGATAAGTATTTAATAAAATTTCAGTTTTAATCATTTAAATTAAGCAGACTTTACATAATTGAAGAAGTACAAGTTTCTTTACACAACTTAATCGCGCAAAAAGATTTAATGATCATATAAATTGTAATGACCTACGGTAATTCGCAACAGCAAGAGTAGTGCTGAAGGACAGAAAAGAAATTAATGTAAATATATTGCACAACCAAAAACGTTTGTTGTTTATGAAAAGTTAGTCCATCAATAAATTTTTATTTTTTTGAGACATGTGTCGTGCAAATTGCACACCAAGCGACAACCCAGAGGCCATTGTTGCCATTTATATGAACCAAAACCACACAGCATTGCAATGTTGCAATGTAGTCAAAAAGCGGTAAGGGTGAATTAATGGAATTCTCCCTTATCAACTATGTTTGTTCAATACTAGGAATACCGAAACTTGTTTGAACCCCCTCCCCCCACATTTCCCCCTCTCTCTTTCTCTCGTGCACGCGAACCCTTCAACCAAAGACGCAGTCATTTAACTTTGCAAGTTTCGGTTGTGCTTTGAAAGTCTTGTATGGTAAGTTGCCCACCTTTAAGGTTGTGTTTGTGTATTTAGAAACAGGCTTCAAAGTAAAAAGAGTTTATTATGTGAATTAAATTTGGCTGCTTAATTTATTAATTCATTGCAAGATTCTTCTGAAAATTCATTCCAAATTAGTTTGTTGGAGTTCAGAACCTTAGATTTGTTCAAATATTCTTCCACTATGGCTAGTCCAGTTTCTGACAGCTTCTTGGACCGTGATAATATCCACGCGTACTCTGGAACAAAAACAAAATATTTTCAAAATCTGACTAAACTGAACAATCAATTCATTTCATATTATGATAGTCATCATCAGCATCGTTACAGTTATCCTTATATGGAATTCTTAAGCATACGCTGCGAAATTGATCGATCGAGCGCCAAATATCACTATCCCAGCAGACTTACGTAGCTTTTAATGAAATCTTTCTTCTTTTTATGAAATTGGATGGCAAACAAGTAGACAGATTTCCTGATGGTAAGAAATTCACGCACGTAATGGTGCGTTGCCAACATGTAGCCGGGATGTTGATCTCGAGCAAATGTAAGTTTACCTTATCTTCAAACCTCTTGATTCGAGACCGTGTGGACGCAAGCATAGGTAAGGCGGTGCTATCCAGAGGGTGCTAATCCAGGCGAGTCGCTGCAAAACTCTATCATTTAGCCAGATGTCACTGTGTTAATGATGGTAAACCTATGCTTGCCTTTTACAAGCTGCCTGGCAGGAAGGCAAAACCGGCCAACCAATACGGGATAAAATTTCCAGCATTTTTTGTAAGATAACTGACAAACTTAATTCTGTATGGATGGTAAGACATAATCATCATCTACAGACACCTTAGATGTTACTGGAGCGTCTCTATCTTATGGCAGGTCTACATCGACGAGTTCAAAGTTAACTGACTAATGGAGGGTCATTACAGAACATTAGAATGTCGAGAACACACGGTAGCTGGTTCTACGTGAAGTAAAGAGGTGTAAAACATGGAAAAACTTACCATTGTGTGACTTTTTCTTAGCGTCGTATGAGCAGCTATATACAATGGCATAGTTATCATAATCTGTAGCAGTAAATATAACTGGAATTACTTCTTCTTTTCTTGGCCCTGAAATGAGATTTTATAAGTTATATAATATTCTGAAAATAAATACAGACTGTCTAGTCATAGCCTCAATTCACAGGAATCGTAAGGAAAATAATCAATTTCAGTTGTTAATATTAAATTTTCTTTCTTGGCCCTGAAATGAGATTTTAAAGAAAAATCATATTCCAAAAATAAATATAAGCTGTCCAATCATAGAGTTTTTATTCAAGAATGGTAACAAATATAAACGATTTTAGTAGTAAGTATTAAACTAAGTAAAGCAGTAGTATTTAAATTAAGAATCAGAAAAATCTTTAATAACGTGAATTATACAAGTGGTAGGTAATTGTGCGCGTCGCATTTTTTATAAACTACCACCGTATCAGAATCGGATAAGTATCAAGTAAGTATAGCAGTAGTAAAAGTAGTAAGCGTTTATTTCTTCGTTAAGTAGATAATGATTTAGAGGTGTTCCTAAAACAATTTGATCAAGATGCAAAAAAATGTTTCGGTAAAAAAATGTTTGGTAAGCAATAGTGTTTATTTTACTTATATGACTTAGATTTAAATTGGAATCAATCTTTTGCAGTGTTACTATCCTTAAATATTTTAATGATAAGTACAAATTATATTATCTTACATCCATAACTTATTACAAATACGATTCTGCCAGCTTTAATATCGTCATTTGTGAATTTGCCCACAGCCTCAAAAAAACTCGGAGAATCATCTGTAGTATTTAATCTCTTAAATATCATAGTATTTTCATTGGTATCAGTTTTGAAATTATAGGAAAGGCATTTTCTTGTGGTTTCGTGGACATTATTGTATCTAGCGAGTTGGTACCAATCACCATGTCCAAACTGAAATATAAATAACAAAATAGTTATAAAATTATAAATTATGAATATACCGACCAAAGTCTACATTTGTGTATCTAAGAACCATTTTAATCAAATCAACTTTCCAACAAAGAAATCCGTATCGATATCAATCCATCCGTTCAAATGTTATGATGGCAAAGACATACACACAAATGTAAAATGTGTATATTGAATTTTCTAATTAAATTTGCCATTTTGTATGAGAATTTCTTAATTCTCATACAAAATGGCTATGCTGGGATGCACTCCTGTAGACCCACATACAACTAGTATCTACATAGAAACTGTAAAAGCTATTGATTTTTATGAAAACCGCTGTACCAATGCTGGTTTTATTTAAAGTGTAGAAAAATATCATTACTAGATGGCAGTTTCATTATTTTAATTTATTCAAATGTAATTTGAAAACTTGGACAAAATATTAGCAAAATGTCATAAATGTAACTATCATACGTCTTTGCTCTTATTACAATAATGTTACAATATTATATGTGTTTTTCGTATACATGGTGTATGCGGATTGAACGATTTTATATAAATCTACCTTTTTAAATAAGTGACGTAACTCATTTATATGTTTCTATAATCTCAGTTCAAAGCGCCTCAGTAGTCTAGCGGTTCAGGTGTTGGACTTGACTGCATGAGGTCCTAGGTTTCTTTTTCCGGGTCGGGCAACAAATGGAAATTTCGGTTTTTCCAATTTCCTATTTTATCTTTTTTGTTGGGGATTGGATATGTGTCTGGTTGACGATAGGCTT
>NJDC01003083.1:76913-93822 GCA_002245475.1 Calephelis virginiensis
ATCATTTGTGCACACTTACTCTTGCTGGATTAAAATTCTGAAGTAATTTTACTTCCTTACAAGCTGGATTTTCCTGAATAGATCCAGAAACCAGTGTAAGATATCCAAACAAAATAAACAGATACATTTTAAAATTCTCAAGAGCCATGGCCAGATACTAGTTGAATATTTTAAAGTGAGATGCTTATATATGAGTATTTAATGGAACCAGATTTTCAAACAGGTCCTTTCATGTATTCAAAAGGTCTTCCCGTTCAAGTTATTTCAAGTTCTTATTAAGTTACTGCTAGATTTTCATTTTTGTTTCGAGATTTAAGAAAATTACTATCGTTTTCCAATTTTGGGGTTAGGGTAGACGATAAACTAATTTATGCAATCGCTATAGCATCTTTGTTGTAGGTACGTTCGCAATTCACCAATCTTTGTTGTTTTACGGCGGTATTTTATGCCATCAGAAAATTAGCTAGCTAGTTTGCCCTTTAAACATTTGAAATTGTATCGTTTAATTATTTAGTGTATAAATATTGAGTATTTTCATTTTTATAACAAAAATTGGGTTGCCCGGGATTGGACATGTATCGGTTGGCAATAGGCTTGCCACCTGCCACGTCGTAGGACTTAGTGTCTTCGGCTACTCGTAGATGCCCTGGTTGTGCCTCTGTCTACTTCTTTGGGGATATGGGTGTGAAGATAATTTACTTTACTTTCACGTTATAAAATTTGCTAAGGTCCAATATTAATAACCTGTCGCACGATTAATCATGCTTATTTTTAATATTTTTATGTCGTGCCACTTTCGTAACTGCTCTTATTTTTCAATAATTAACAAAAATATCTTTGCAACAGAACTTTATAAGGCGACATACGTTATCCTGTCCTTACTATGAATATTGAATATATTTTTATAACAACCTTCCCCTGACAATATCTAAAGCAAAAAAAAATAAAAAAGCAAAATCGTTCCATTCATTTACGCGTGACGCGACGACTAATGGAAATAGAAATTCGTTTTTACATATAAAACTAGCTCAGCCGACAGACGTTGTTCTGTCCTAAAAATGAAAGGCGAATTTGTAAAACAAAAAAAATCAAAATTAATTCCTCCGTTCACGAGTGAAACGATGACCAAGTTTTTGGATTAATTTTTAAACAAAACTCTAGCTGGATATTGAATGTTTTTTTATACTAACCTTTTCCCGTCAGTAAACAACACAATAAAAAAACAATGAGAAAAATGAGTGCATCCATTCGATGCCAGCGTCCTGCCGGGAGGCAGTTAATTATATCTTTTAACATATTGACGTGCCTACGTAGCTACTCCATTATTTATTTTGTCGCAAGTATTTCTTAAAACTATGATATTTCCATAAGATATTCAATGAAATGAAATTAAGGGTAATTTTGTTGAAAATTAAATACTTTACAATGCTTACGAAATGGATATCAGACGCTTTATGGGTATTTTTAGAGACATTGAAGGTGTTAATGGTGCGTTGCCAACCTGACACCTAATGTTAGGCCTCGAGTGAAAATAGGTTTACCGGCTACCTTAACGTCCGAACCGGAACACGTTAACTGCAAGTACTGCTATTACGGCGTCAGGAATAGATAAGGCGGAGGTTTCAATTCAGCCGAAGCGTGGTAGGTCACTGTGCGAAACTCTACCACTTATAAAACAACTACTAACGAAGACAAAAACGATTTTATTAAAAGTTTCTTAAAAAAGAGCAAAGATATCCGTCGATGAGATATATTATTACAGTCATTTGTGGCAGTTATAAAATACAATTATGAAATTAACGGCTTGTTACCTTAATTGCTGGAATAAGCCATTACTCTGTGGTCATCAATACCTTAGCAAAATACTGTTGAGTACATAGCGAGTTTGTGCTTAGTAACTAACTAGTGGGTGACGAATTCCGGTTCGTTGATTATAGAAACTGGGCGTTAATAAAACAAGAAGCTAATATGTTATATTATTCATCCAATGGGTCCGTAGACTAAAGGAAATTTCCTTCATAAGTAGTATCTGATTGGTCGAACCATATAATTCAATTAAGAGTCTAAGAATGTGTGTGAAATTTTTGATTTCGAATTTTGTGCTTCCTTCGTTACTCTCTTTCGATTTGACTTTACTTGTTAACAATACAAGACTCTCAGAAAAAGGGGTAGAATAGAGTGAGACAGCAATATTTGGTAATTGACAAAAGATGTCTAGGAGTTAACCTCCAGAAGTAATTTCGCTTTTGTGATCTAGCGGTTCAGGTGTTGGACTTGACTGCATGAGGTCCCGGGTTCGAATCCCGGGTTGACCAACAAAAAGAAAATTGGATTTTTCCAATTTTCTAATAAAAAAATGTTGTTCGTGATTGGATATATGCCCGGTTTGGTGATAGTCTTGCCACCTGTCCTATTGTGGGACTTAGTGTCTTCGGCTAGTTGTGAGTGTCCTGGTTGTTCCTCTGCCTACCTCTTCGGGGATATGGACGTGAAGACACTTACCGATTTAATAGAGTTACCACAACATCTTTTATCTATATGTTCTGCATTTAACAGTTTTTCATTTATATATCGTTTAGGATTTCGTATTGGTTTTAAAGGAATATCATCAATTGCTGAATTAATGCATTGCATTCTTTATTATTCTGTGTCATGCTATTTTGCTTAGCTACCATATATCGCATAATGGTGTGAAATATACATTTTCAAAAGTATTATACGTAAATAAATCAGAAAAATTAAACCAATGGTTTCGCAAAAATGCGATAACAATGTGAGACGAGATTTTTGTACATATAAAATAAAAAAAAATACGAAACTCGACTTGTTCAAAACTGGTCTCAGTGCAAGTTGTAATAAATTATCTCATTTCTAGAGTTGTTTTTGTTTACTCCAGTTTATTCGACGAGAAATAACTTTAAATGTCAAGGGCGGTCATAACAGCCAGCTATATTTAAGAAGTTGAAGATTGTTTATCACAAAAAACAAATTAGTATTTCACCTGTGTTTATCGGACTCTATAGAAGAATAGACCATCTGCTTTCCTGCTAAGCAGCTCGTAAAATCGTTTTTTTTTCTAGTAATTCAATGTCACAACATTTTAATAAGTATTTTATTTTAAAAAAAGTATCTTCATGCCCATATCCCCGAAGAGGTAGGCAGAGGTACAACCAAGGCACCCACGACTACCCGAATACACCAAGTCCCACAATGTGATAGGTGACAAGCCTGTCGCCAACCGGGCATATTTCCAATCCCGACCAACTTTTTTTTTAATAGAAAATTGGAAAAATCCAATTTTCTTTTTGTTGGCCGACCCGGGATTCGAACCCGGGACCTCATGCAGTCAAGTCCAACACCCGGACCGCTAGACCACAGAGGCGATATATAGATTTTATACATACAGTAATAAAACTAAATTATTTAAAAAAATATATAGTTACGCATTGTACACAGGATATATAACCCAAAATAAAAGTGAAAATATGAGAGTTATTTTTGAAGGCGGTTTTCCTTCTGGTATAAACTTCGATAATATTACATACTAATTAAATATTACATATTAAATTATTATCTATAAAAATAATGTAAATTAAATATGATATTATTATAATATAAAATATTCCTTTAGGGTTCCGTATCCCACTTAAAAGTTCTGCCTTGTTTTCCTCAAACACATAGGACTAACAGTCTTCAGTTGGAATTGGAACCATCGCTTTCCTTATCCTGCCGTCAAATCATCACATGCAACTGCTGTTTCGTGCATGAGAATAAAGTAGTGCATATCCTGGTCAAAATGGCAAATAGTTCTGTCAACTATTGTGAACCACTAATGATGTCTTTTAAATTACCCGTGTAATTGCTATTTTATAACACAAATAAAAAATGAAAACTGTTGAAACTAGGGAAAGCATGAGGGAGCTTTATTCATAATGATATATATCACTATCATCTTAGGTTTTCTTCTCGTCAAATTCAGTAGTAACTATTTAGGAATACCTATTCGAGTTTCAAATAAATTTAGCAATGCTCCATAACAGAACTTTGGCGTCTTCGTATTTATATCATGAAGACATCTATTTTGATTAAGATATTGCGTAGAGGAACAAATCATGTTTTATTTAAGGGCATATCTGAGTGAAGCTGAAAGCAATCGTCGGTAAAAAGAAAAAAAATGAGTTCCGAGACACTTGAACAAGAATATTTTAAGATGATGTCACATATGTGAGAGATTAAAATATCTGCAACTTAATAAAAACTGATACTAAATATTAAAGACACGCTATCATAGCAGAAGTCTAGATATTGTATTTTTGTTTAAGATTTTAAGTATCTCGAAAATAAAATTATTCTTATCAAACTTTCTAATCTATCTGATTTTTTCCTTACACTCTGTACGAAAAGCCATTGACCAATGTCTCCATATCTGTTATAACATCACAAGAGTATATTTCTAGAAAAAAACAACTCAGGGCCAAACTAAAATAGTAAAGAAGTAGAAGACGTCTATTGATTAGACTCACCATTGAACTAAAAGCCCCAATTCCATATTCGGTGATTTAACCAAACAATAAATTTATTATTAATTTATTTATTTTGGATCACTAATATAACATACAGCGATTTACATTAAAGTTGGGTACATTTGTGAGATCTAAATCTAACCGTTCTTACAATTATAGGCAATCATATTTTGCATAAAAATAAAAAATAATCATTAAATTGTTACGAAAACATATTTTCATAATATCATTAAATTGAAATTAAAGAAGGCATATCAATTGTTTGTGATGTATTAGAAAAGACTGAGAAACTATTATGACGGATATCGAGATTAATATTTTTTTGAGATAGTTAATTATATAGACGAGACACACGGATCAAAGGTAAAGAGCGACCTAGGTCTATCTTACTACGTCTTTAGTGTAAAATAGGCTTCACAGATTTTGAACTATTCTAGCAGGAACGTTACATTGTATTCTTTTTAACAATGACGGGCAGTCAAAGTCTTCGTTAATCCACTTGTGAAGGAATAATAAATCAGCATAATAATAATATACTAGGTGTGTAAATTACTAGGTTGTAGAGTCCTGCAACGACTCGCCCGGACATACAGGCACCACCGCCTTACCTATTCCTTCCGCAAAATAACAATGCTCGTCATTGTCTTGTGTCGGTTGAAGGGTAGGGTAGCCTATTTACTTAATTACACAGGAGGCTGACCATCCTAGCCTCAGGTTGACAAAGCACCAGTACCACATTTGGTGTATATAGGCGACGCCATTTCTTACCATCAGGAAATCCGTCTGTTTGTTGCCTCCCTTTAACATAAAAAAAGCATGTAAGCGGCGTGTGGAAAATTGGGTAAGATTAAAATATTATAATTTGACTTTAAATTTAACCAAAGGCACAAAACAAATGGGGGAAGGAAAGTTTTAGGTTTGTATCCAGCCATCAAAACGCGTTCTCACTTAGCGTCCATTATAATGTCGCTGGTACTTTGATTTTGCAATAATTTTTAAATTTTTAATGTTTAGTGTATAGAACTTTCATACTCTTAGCCTAGTTTCAAAATTTAGATTATTAGATTATATGTCTGTCAGTATGTTTGTGTGTGTGTTACATACCACTTTTTTAACTTAAAAAGGAAGCCAGATAGGTTTGCCAGGATCGTGAGGTCGGGCATTCGATACTCTCTGCCTACCCCGTAAGGGATTTGGCCTGAAGATATGTATGTTTGTATATACGAATGTATGTAATTTGACTTTATATGCTTTGACTGCTTTAGGTACTTTGAATCATTATTCCAAGATAAGAACAAATTTCTATTGGACTATCTCTATTCTATCTATGTATATCATATAGTTCGACCATTCGACCCTACTTCTCATATTGCTGGTAAAGAGATCAATGACAGTTGCTGCTCTTTGAAAATCTTTTGTACACCTCAAGATAAAGCCTTATTTGCATCTTTTATATTTTTTTCTACGCGGTCTGAAAAACTAAGTTTGCTGTCCATCACAATTCCAAGATCTTGTTTCAGATCAGAATTCTTGGTTACTTTCTGGTTTTCCGTAATAGCTATAATGCATTTTGTTGTAACTTGTTCCGTTTTCTAGAACACTATATATTATTACACTTTAAGGTGTACAGAAGCATTTGATTTTCGTTACACTACTCGTAGGTGTAGGTGGTAGGTATCTATGTCGTCTTGTACATGTGTTGTGTCAGCGATATTGGAAATCGGTTTAATTAAATTAAGGTCGTCTGCAAAAGGGTACATTTGGTTGTGCTTTACAACATCTGCTATCATTAGTAGAAATGTTGAAAAACAACGGCCCAAGAATAGAACCTTCAGGTACACCAGACGATGCAATAAAAGGGCGTGATGGCTTGCTGTGGGCAACTACTACAGATGAGCGATTATAAGGTATAACTTACACAATTGAAACAGAATATCTGTTATTCCGTATTCAGAAAGACTGCAAATGCTTCAGATTGTAAAGATATTTCGACGTAACATAAATTCGGAGTTTTTTTCTGAAATCGCAGCCACAACTCTTTTTGTGTATTAATAAACATAGAATAAAGTTTTCCAAGGTTCAATCTGGTTTCTAATCATTATTACGTTAAGATACATACAATGATTTTAACAATTAACATAACGTTTATATTTATAAGATAGTTTGAGTTATGACGAAAAAATTTAGGGAGGATTGTTCTCCTATTTTTATCTTTACAAAAAGTCAGTTATATATACACACACACACACATGAGCAGAGTGATACAGACACCATGAAAATTAGTACCAGTCCTGCGCCCGTGATGGCAGGCCTATTGTACATGTCTATCGTACTCTCAGAACCGGAACGTGACCGAGTCATTATGACGGCAGGGATATATAAGATAGTGGATCCCTATCCCGGCAAGTTTTAGTACAGCATTCGACCAACATTACTATTTTATAATAACCTATAATTTAACCAGCGCTCGCCTCTAACGAGCTACCTCAAAGTGAGGCAGATTATTCTACTCAGCGGGTCCAGACCAATGGGATAGTGTTAGAAAGTAAAACAAACACAAACAACAACAACAAGCTGGAAAGCTTTTAGAATAAGGCTTAAGTTCTCAAGTTTAGGTTAGTGATGCAATAATATTTATTTTGATATCTACAAATGTTTATCTTTTCCCATTAAGGTATCTATCTATTTGTATAATTGAAATTGAAACGGCTTCTATAACTTAATTACAAAACAGCTTACAATAATTCCGAAAGAATGTTACTAATTGTTTGTAGTTAAACAAATAGCATTTTAATGGACTATAAATATATTGATAACCTAATAGAAAAGTTATCTACATTACTTTGAATATATATAGAGCACTTTTGAAATTCAGGTCAGTTACGTTTTTGGTTTCTTCACTTGTAGACGCAAAGAACGTAATAATGTTTTACTGTTTTGCTTTATTTTCTATAGGGTTGTCGATAGTTGCATCTGGTTCAGCATGTCCAGAAGTAAAAGCTGTTGAAAATTTTGATGCGTGCGCAGTTGTAAGTATGTTTATATTGTTAACATTCCCCAAAAACGAGGAAATTTTTAATTCAACTGTATTGTGTTTTTTGTTAGTTTTTTATGCTAATAATAACAAAATAAACTGATTTCGATAGTTATTTTTAAAAATATAGATCATGATTCCATTACTAATTTCATACGAATAGTCGTTTTTGAGTAAAATTTATTAATGTCTTTTGACGATATAATTAATTATTACTATAATCGGTTCACCGACCCCAAAAAGGAGGAGGTAATAAGACTATGTGTTTTTTTGTGTATGATACGCGATGACTCGGCAAATAACTCACCGATTTTGATAGTTCTTTGGAAATATAGGTCATAATTGAGGTAAGGTCGAGGTGGTCTCATATCAGTTTTATCATGATCCGACTAGCTGTGGTTGAGCTCATCATTGATCAAGTCATCAGTGTAAGTGAAAAATGTATGCATTATTAAGTGTAACTTTAAAATACTAGTAGGATGTTGATAACATGGATGTGGGTTTTCGAAAAAATAATTATCAAATGGCGACGTGGTATCCAATAAACTAGTATTGAGTATGTTAATAAAATTTATGTGGGATGATCTCCGAATCACTAAATACCTTTTAAAAAAAGAATTATCCAAGAAATGATTGGAGTCGGTTTTTTTGTAGTTGTTCTGCGATTAAATTTTTAGTATTTTTTTGTTAATTTTTCCTCTGCTCAACATCTTTTTTATATTAATGATAGGATTGCTTATAGTTAACTGATTATGTCATAGAAAATGTCCTGAGAAATCATATCATTTGATCTCAGCCACTGCGTGTCGCCTTCTTAGAGCTAATACATAAATACCCAATACATTGATACGTGGCAATGCTCTTGTATTTAATTTTTAGGACACGTTTCAGATGGTAATACTTGAAATATAAACTTATTCACCCGCGGCTGCACCTGCATTCCATTTTTTTATTATCTATGTTAGTCTGATGTACAAAGTATATTACTTACAGTATCATTTAAATCAGTCCAGTAGATTTTGCGTTTGTTTCTATCCCACAAACTTTCGCATCCATATTTATAAGTGCGAACTTTCGGACTTTTGTCTGTCTGTTACGTTTTACAACTAAAACGCTATTCTAAAAATTTTGATTTAATTTTATACGCGTATAGGTAAAGATTTGAGTTTAAATATAGGCTATTTTAATTAAAATTTAACTGTTATGTATATAAGACAACAGGGTACGAAAGTCAGTATGAAAATTGTAACTATGAGTATTAGACGCTGACGAAGTCGCGAGCAAAGAGGTAGTTTGTAAGTTAGTAGGATTAATTGTATTTTATTAATGTTTATGATAATTTTATTAAAAAATTACGATTTACTTAATTTATTCAACTTGCCTTCTCAATTTTTGCGTAACTTATTAACGTTTATTGCTTTTTTTTAGTACAAAGGTACATGGTACGAGATTGCCAGGACTAAAAACTTGTTTGAAGTTCAGGAGAAGTGCGTTTACTATGATTACAGCTGTGAAAACTCTATTGGTAAAATAAAAATTCACAACACACCTTTCACTAACTACAGCATAGAGGCCACAGCAACTTATGCTCATAATGATGTCCATAATGGTGATCAACTATTTACATTTACTTATGATTGTGAGTATGTTTTTTTTAATATAAGCTTTTGTTTAGCTTGCAATGTACGTATTCGTCAAAGAAACTTGTTAAGTTTACAATACTGTCTTATCGTATCGAATTTGTATAAAATCGAGGGACAATAGTAATCCTATTGACAGCACTTAATAAAATTATTTTATGGACAGTTACTTTACTCTTTGATAAAATTAAAGAAGTAACAATTAAATAGTAATAGTAAAATAAAATCACATTTGACAATTCAACGAAATAATATGACACTGTGTCTTCTTCTTTCTTTAGGTTTTGGCATTAGCGTTAGCATATTGCCATTTGTCAAGTAGAAACTTGCAACAATTTGCATCAAATTTACCAAAATTGGGATTCAATTATAATAAGTCGTAAGTCGTCAACAAGTCATGTCAGGGTTTTAAGTAAAACGGTGGCCTAATACTTAAGCTAATATAGTGAGTTTTGGAGACAACGAGGAAATATACGATACACTAATTTCTTCATGATTATTTCATTTTTGCACTTTCACTAAACAAAAATGTACAAAATGCCATCAAAATTGACTAATTTCTCTCGATATAAACACGAAATTAAATAATTATGAAAAAACTTCGACCATCTTTTCTCTCGATGGCGCCAAAACTCCGACAATGTGTCTTTTAATAATATTTTTTCATTTTTTAAAGTTAGAATTGTAGATTTGCTAAGCCTTTCCGTTTCAAAGTACATGGTTTTATGTCAATATAACGATTTATGTTTTTTTGACAAGTATTTACAGAAGTTGATATTTGTCAAACGTGATCTGTCAAATCGACGAACGATTTTATTTTACTTACTACAATTACTGTAACTTTAATTGACGATGTCTTGTATTACAGTGCCTCAAAAGTCTGTTGAGTACCTTATAAAAGCTGTTGCAATCGATTATGACCGTTACGCCATTTGGTACAGTTGTGAAAAGGATCTGAATTCCGGATCTGATTTCGGTAAGTTTTTTTTTGTTATAAGACAGCGAATTACTACATATAAAAAAAGTCGCTTATCACTATCTTATATACATATACGTAGACATTTAAAACTGCGCAATGGATATTGATGCGGTTTTTCAACAGATAGAGTGATTCCAGAACAAGGTATATACAATAAAAGTATCTTCACGCCCATATCCCTGAAGAGTTACCTCTTCACAACCAGGGCACCCACAACTAGCCGAAGACACTGAGTCATACAATCTGATAGGTGGCAAACCTATCTTGTGTGTCTTCGCCCTAATGTGCAGAGATCGCTTCAAATATATGTAACCGCCTTAAATGAAATATTACAATATTTAAACGCAACAGTGTCTAATATTGCAGTTTTTGATGCATCTTAAGGTAATTTATAAATTTGTTAATTAAGTCTATTGGCTACTTAACTCTCCATATCGACACAATATAATAGCGAGCACTGACGCTATGGTGACCAGGACAGGTACAGCGCTAGTACCAATCAAGACAAGCTTCAACTCGACATTTATTTATAAGTAACTAGCTTCGCCCGCGATAAATTGAGATTTAAACTATTCTATCTCTCAAGTTGGATTGAACTGCACATGGTGTGCGAATTTTATTATAATCGGTTAAGTGGTGTAGGAGTCCATTGAGGACACGTGCTTCGCTACGTATATGACCGCATGAATGATATAACACAACAAAACAAAAAAGAAAAAAAACAACTAACTAAAACTAAACTAAAAAAAGTTTCAATACGACAGCACAATCCCCATCAGAAAAAAGTTTCAATTTGACAGAAAAATACTCATTAACAAAACGATCCGCCATTCATTGACTTCATTTGTTACAAAAAATGTGATAAATTAAGAACCGTTCGACTAATTTTATTCAAACTTCACAGAAACCATCTACTAAATAGTCCGAACAAAGCTTAAACATTTGGTATGGACGAGATAGCCCGTTCTTGAGTTATAAAATTACAACGAAAAGTGGCATTGATTTTTATACTTATAGATAAAATAACATGTCTTTTCAGAACAGGCTTGGATATTCTCAAGGACTCCGACTTGGGATGAAAAGACCAAGGAAGAAATAGATAACTTCCTAAAGTCAGCTGATTACATCAAGAAGGATCAATTCCTCTGGATCGACCATACACCTGAAAGCTGCAAATGATTGATATTTCTTTTGTGAAATACATGAACATAAAATACAGATAGGGGATTTTTATTTTTTTTTAAATCTCTCTCTCTCTCTCTCTTCCTCTCCTACAGTAATAAAAAGTGGCACTTTTTCTGTCCTACTCTCGCGCAGTAATTTTACTGACAGAGCCTATGAACTCATGGAGCGGTTCTTACAAACACCCGGAGCGGACGTGAAACTGCGGTTTTAGTTCAAAACTCACGACACCGGTAATTTGTGCCGTTGAAATCATTGCTAGCAAACTTATACCATTCTACAAGCGGGCGACCGCTGCTGCGGGAACCACAAACAACCACGGGCGCTGCGGGTGTAAAAGGCGTCATGAAATGTGCTCTTACTTTTTGCATATAAATCTACATTCTACAGAAATTGCAGGCCCGCAAACATCGCGGACGTGGGTAAAAACCGCTTCATGAGTTTTTAGTGTAAGGCGATTAACACACGGCACAGTGCATGGGTAGGCGGTGAAGCGGATCTTTAGTTCCATTGACCTCTTATAAATCTGTAGATCTAACACACAAACTCCGCCCAACAGCGCGGTAGAATGGTGCTCTCGCCGCAACCGCACCTACGCATAACCGCGGGGATCGTCGTAGGTGCAGGTATTTTATTTGATACCATGAATGTCTCATTTAGAGTTCTGCTTCGTGGAAATGAATGAACACAATATATTTTTATGCTTTCTTTCTACTCCAGATTGCTGCTACTACTTTTGTGTCAATTTTTGACAGTGACCTTGATCAAATTGTCCACAACCGCGTTAAGTCCTTCCGCGCAGTGCGGCAGCGTGTCATGTTCAATTAAAGAAACTGGCCGAGTGTAATATTATACGAACCAATTTTGTTTCTTTTATTACTCAAAACTTCTTTAACGTAAACACATAAAACTAAGAGTGTTTAATTATATCCATAAGGACATTTAGAAGTCCCAATTTAATGAAGCTACCTCAATAAGTATCTATTTATACCTCAAGGTTAAAAAGTCGTAACTGACTTAAATAGCTTAACCTAACCTAATTCCAAATGGCCTAGAAGGATGTCCTAAAACCCAGATTTTTCAAATTCCGATTAAAACTACGCTCCGATACTAACTCTAACTACTCCGATTTAAACAAGCGTAGTTTTAATCGGAATTTGAAAAAAATATATGTTATATTGATTAACTTTATAAAATGATTGATGTAATGAAAACTGACCAATTCGAATCTAACCCACGTTAAGAAATGACATTTTTTTATTAACAGCGATTGTTACAGGTGTCCAATAAAGCAAAGAAATAGAGTTCAATACTTGTTCAGAATTTCAATCTGTTCTGATGTTTGGATTTTGAATAGAACTTATCACTCATTTATATCTCCATTCTTTTTGCGTTGAAGCTAAGCGTAATGTTTGTTTTGGCTGTCTTTTTTTTACATTTATATTTTTGGTAGGATGTTGGTTTCCCTAGTTTCCTCGCTGTTTTACGGAATTTAAATTTTCCTATTCCGTCTCTGGGTGTTTCCTACCTACCCTTCAATTTGCAGCCAAAATGAAGTAATTAGCGCGACTTTCCATTATGTATATATGTAAGGGTACATAAATTAACTTCTACATCTGTCGACTATAGCATCACGGTGCAACGTGTGGATCGATTTTGCTAATCCCTTAGTTATTGTCTGGAAATTTATCATATAAAAAAATTCATAGTTACGACAGGATAACGCTGGTTGGCTCAGCTAGTAATGAACATCCGTATTTCCATACTATGCTATATTTTTGTGTTTATATAGAGCTTTATATATAACAACTAGCTGAACCTGCAGATATTGTTCTGCTACTTTTTTAATATGATTTTAAGTATCTTCACGCCCATATCCCCGAAGAGGTAGGCAGAGGTACAACCAGGGCACTCACGACTAGCCGAAGACACTAAGTCCCACAATGTGATAGGTGGCAAGTCTATCGCCAGCCAGGCACATAATATCCAATCCCGAGCAACATTTTTTTATATTTGCAAAATTGGAAAAACTAAATTTTCTTTTTGTTGTCCGACCCGGGATTCGAACCCGGGACCTCATGCAGTCAAGTCCAACACCTGAACCGCTAGACGACAGAGGTGATATGATTTAGATTAGATTAGATTTAGATTTTGTCACTTAGAAGTATGAAAAATAGATGTTGGCCGATTCTCGGACCTACTCAATATGCTAACAAAATTGCACAAAAATTGGTCTAGCCGTTTCGGAGGAGTTCAATTACGCACACCGTGACACCAGATTTTTATATATTAAATAAACCCCCATTTCCATAGTCATTGCATCACGCCTGAACGGATATACCAATTTCGCTGACTGTTATTTCATTGTAATAGCTATTATAAGATGAAGGTTCTTATGAAAACAAAAACCTGAAAAAAATTCTTAAAAAATGTGGAAAACAATGCATTAATCCATACAAACTGTTAGCAGCTGTTAATGTCAAACAAAACGAAGTTTGCTAGGTATATAGTTAAAGATCCGAGTTCATACGTAGTCTAGTTTTTTTTAAACATTAACCTCCAATGGAATGGAATGGAATTGGAATAATAAGGGATGAAGGTTTATAAGAAAATGGTAACTATTCATAGAAGATGCGGTCAAATAGCTAGTAAACTATATAAGTATTGTTTAACTAGTATCTTTACGCCCATATCCCGGAAGGGTAAGGCAGAGGCACAACCAGAGCACTCACGACTAGCCGAAGACTCTAAGCAAGTCCCACAATGTGATAAGTGGCAAGCTTATCGCCAACCGGGCACATATCCAATCTCGGTCAACGATTTTTATTAGGAAATTGAAAATACAAATTTTCCAGTTTTTTAGTTGCCCGACCCAGAGATCGAACCCGGGACCTCAAAAAGTCAAGTCCGACGCTAAACCACAAGACCTACCTAACAAGCTAACTAATTTTATAAGTTTTAAGAAATTCAAGTTTTGAAGATATTTTATTAAACAATCTAAAGTATAAATAAGAAATGAGCTAGTTAAAGAAACAGAACTGGTTAAGATGATTTTACATTTAAAATAAAACTTGATCTCCGAATCGTCCTTAAATACAGTTTTGCAAGAAGTTTTAAGCCTAGTCTTGATAAAGAAGTGACTCTGTATAGACTAAAAATAAAATGTATCCCTTCATAATACTAGTACTTGTATCTTTAGTTTCTGGAAACGTTTCAGAAAATTCTTGCAAACATGTAGAACCTGTACAAAATTTTGATTTTAAAGCAGTGAGTATTGATACATTTTTTAAGAAATATATTTTCGTATTCAATGGAATATTACGGCTTCATTTGAAAATTTAGAGTTTATGTGTAGTTTATGTGGAATATATTTATTTAAATCAAGGTTATTTTAAATATATTTTATAATATTTCGTTTTACGTACACTAAAGGGTACTTAGTGTATATTCACGCCCATATTCCCTAAAGGATAGGCTGAGGTACAACGAGGGCAAACAGGACTAGCCGAAGACACTAAAAATCACAATATGATAGTTGGCAAGTCAATCCCCAACTGGGCACATATCCGATTTTATTTTTTCTTGAAAAATGGAAAATACACATATTCCAGTTTTGTTGTTGATTGGGGATCGAACCCGGGACCTCATAAAATCAAGTACAACAGAGACATCTAGAACAAAGAGGGTACTTATGTCGAGTCTATTAATTCTAGTCTATCTTTAAGTTAACGGAAAGTTATGCAGAAAAATAATCAGGGCACGTGCGATTTGCCAAAGGTACCTACTTAGTCCCTCAATATGACATGCGGTTTGTCGCCGACCTTTCAATCCACTTTCAGTCGCTGTAAAAGTTGTTTTCGTGAGAAATTAAAAATACATATTATACTGAATTAGTTAAGGGAATCGAACTCGAGACCTCATCAACACTAACTACTAGACCACAGCGGTCATTCCCGCATGTCATCGGGGGGGACAAGCGGAAATTCAGAAGCAAAAATTTCCGTATGTCACCCCATAGTCACTCTAGGCAAAAAACTAACATAAAAACTAATATCTTTACATGCATGAAAATCAACGTTTGTTTTTAAACTATAGATAGAAAAAGAACTATTTATCTATTATTTGTAAAATCACAGATGTCTTTTAGAAGTAACATTTTTATTCACTAGCTGATAATCACAGAATACTTTACTTTAATTTTCCTAATTTATTTTTAAATTAATTTGTTTATAATGTACATAAATTGGGATAAATAGTAGATTGACCTTTTGATGAGGCCCTTCATGATCATTATATGATCATTATATATAAATAGAACAAAGAAGCCTACTATATTCTATATTTTAAGTAGAATGCAGTTAAAATAATAAAGGATGAGTATTTTAATATTCAGTAATAAATTTATATTGATATTGTGTAATAAATTGTTAATTTTTATGATGGAAAGGTAAGATAAATTATTTAAGTTACTTAAAAAAACTTTCTAAAATATCTAATTTCAAACCTTATGTATTTTTTTGTATAAGAACCCTTAAAGATATAATCCTTACAGAAAAAAAATCATGAGTCAATTCCCAAATGTCACCGGTTTGTCCCCCCAGATTTTTTTTCAAAAGAATTCCTACATGTCACCGGCGGGGACAAACTAGGGGGTGACATGCGGGAACGACCGGACCACAGCCATAGAGGCGACAATTTAATAGACAGAAAATTTAAACTTAATAGAAACACAAATATAATGTTTTAGGTTTCGAGAAATATAAACTTGAAAACAAAATAAATATACTAAGTAAAGATAGGGCAATGAAAATATATTTTTGAAGTGAAAACTTCTTTAACGGCGTTGTGCACTTTTTTTGGATTTTTACCAAATCATCAGTCCACCGAGTGGGAGGTCGTCCAACACTACGTCCTCCGGTGTGGGTCCGCTACTCCAAAACCATTCTTCCCCAGCGGCTATCGGTTCTGCGAGAAATATGGCCTGCCCATTGCCACTTCAGCTTGTTAAACTCTCTGGACTATGTCGCTTACTCTCCTTCTCTTGCGGATTACCGAAATGCGGATCATATCACGCAGAAAAACACCAAGCGTAGCTCTCTCCATAGCACGCTAAGCGACTTTGAGCTTATTTAAGAGGCCAAAATTTAACCAAAAATATGCTGTTATAATTATCAAAATATAATATAAAATTGCAAAACCGACTCCAACTATTTCATTAGATACCACGTCGCAATTTGATAGTTATTATTTTTTTGAATGACAGTAAATGATTTTCGAAATGGTCCCACATAAATTTAGTCAGCAGTAGTTTTTTAGTTATACTTAATTATCGCCTCTGTGGTCTAGCGGTTCAGGTGTTGGACTTTCCTGCATGACAAAAGAAAATTTAGGTTTTCCAATTTTCTAATAAAAAAATGAATGAAAATGTATATAAATGAATGAATGAAAATGTTGTCCGGGATAGGACATGTGATCGGTTGGCGATAGGATTGCCACCTATCACATTGTGGGACTTAGTGTCTTCGGCTAGTCGTGGGTGCCCTGGTTGTAC
>NJDC01003083.1:93887-114581 GCA_002245475.1 Calephelis virginiensis
CATCCACCCGCACGCATGCTTTACAGTCTAAATACATCGACTGCACCGCACGCAGCAGGGACCCGACTATCCCATAACAATAATAAATAATATCCCATAATAAACAAACATACATAAACAAAATTAAAAAAAAACATACAGTGAATTGATCGTTTGGAGTCTGTTAATTAATATCGCTCTATTATGATTTAAAAGATGAAAAAACAGATACAGTTTCGCATTTTTAATAAGGATACAGTTTTGTTATGGGTTATAATTTTCAATTATTTTGTTCTTATTTTACCTATACAGGCACTAGCGGTTTTGCTGGTTTAGTTTATTTTTAACCAAACTGTTGCTAAGCAATGGCCGCGTGGCTAGCGGAGGAATATTACGGAGCGAGCCATAGCCGCGCGTATTCGCGCGAGCGTCATCATGCTGCCCGGATGTGTATCGAGAAGCTACCCATTTAAGTTTGCAATTTACTACTCGATGAAAGTACGGAACCCTTAGTGCGCGAGTCCGACTCGCAGTATATACAATATATAGACAAAAATATAATAATACATATCTTCCTTTACAGTATGGACAAAACATTTGGTTTCAAATTGCCAGATACAAAAATGACATCGAGAGAGAATACAAATGTTTGACCTACAAATATTTCCTCAATGACGACTCCACTACTTTTAGAACAGTAAACAGTAATGAAGATTCACCAAATTTTGTTGAAGCAGTTGGTAAATTTGCTGCAAATTCTGCTGGAAGTGGATTAATCGATTTTACCGTTACATATAGTGAATTCCCTAGTGGTAAGTTTTTCTAACACAGTTATATTGGTCTGAGGAAGGCCGCTGACGTTATAGCGGCAGGAATAGGAAAGGCAGTGGTACCAATCCAGGCGAGTCGCTGCGAAACTCTATCGCCTAGACAGAAAACTCGGTGTTAGTGACGGTAAGCCTATGCTCGCCTTTTATGAGCTGCCTGGCAGGAAGGCAGATGATTTATTCTGCAAAGGAGCTCGGACTAACACGGGGAAAGATTAATAAACCTTCCATAAAAATATTAATTTCAAAACTGTGTGAATACCTTCTGTGTTTGGAAAGAGGCTCTTTACTGATAGTATTTAAACCATATTTTTTGTTAATAAAAATTAACTTATTTAACTCTAGGTGTTTTAACCACTGCATAATTTTTGCAGTTAATATAACTGACTTTTGTCTGTTGAAAAGTTACGGCTACTAAACGAAGTTTCATAGTTTTCTCTAGTAACTGCTTTAAATATTACAATATTGTTGTTGTAGTTACTTACTGCAATTATAACATTATTTATTGTCAAAAATGAAGTTTAGGAAAATGTTTGATTTAAATTATAAACCTACGAAAAGTCATTCAAATATACTTCAACTCCAGATTTTTTTCATTTTGAGATTCTTAGATCGTATGGTACTGAATTGAAAAAAAAAATTGAATAGCTGATTGCTGATCTTTCATGTCTATACGTGCATTTTTAATACAAATAATATTTGCACGCCATTATAAACCAAAAGTGGACATTCTACAGTATCAAATCTTAAAGACGTAACTTCTAAAAATAGTTTGAAATCGTCTGCATATAATTATTTAATGCCATAAAAAGCCGGATAGGGATCCTCCACCTTACCTATTCCTGCCGCCATAATGACCAACGTTTAGTTTACCTGGTAGACTAGCACAATTGGCGTAACTTTCCAACCGTGGAATAGTGACCCACCTATATTATCTATCTATTGTGCAACAGTTGACTCTTAGCACCAGAATAGTTCGTTGAACTCTCACACGCAAAAGTATATCACAGTCTTATGACCGGTTGCTAGGCCTTACGTCAACTATATCGATTTAAGTTTAAATTATAATTGTTTTATATTACAGGATCAAAAATCAAGCGTGTTGTTCCGATTACTTTTGTTGACATCGATTACGATAATTACGCCATCTTGTATCACTGCAAACACGATGAACTCAAGAATAATAAAACTGGTAAATTATCAATTTGTATTTATTTCTTATTTAACTCGAATAGTATTTTACCGCCCTAGATCTATGATCGTCTATGCCACATTTTATCCAAATCGGTTCATCTTTACCTCTACAATATTAGAATGGACTTTTGCAAAGTTGTAGATTTTAATGCGATTTACGTTTATACGTTGATCGAGGGGTTATTACACATACACGACGGGGACAAGCATTAATCGACTACTAACTGATCGAACAATTTCCGGGTCTGCGTGTTTATTAAATTTATTCTGATATCTATTTAAATATTTCGATGAATTAGAGTCATTAACACACCCATAATAAAAGCTTATAATTTGCTTACTTTGGGTTTAGCTTTTATTTCTGTAACTTATCTAATTTGCTTTCTTGGGGCTTAGCTTTTATTTCTGTAACTTATCTAATTTGCTTTCTTGGGGCTTAGCTTTTATTTCTGTAACTTATCTAATTTGCTTTCTTGGGGCTTAACTTTTATTTCTGTTACTTATCTAATTTGCTTTCTTGGGGCTTAGCTTTTATTTTTGTAACTTATCTAATTTGCTTTCTTGGGGCTTAACTTTTATTTGTGTAACTTGTGATAAAATGCTGTGAGTACCTACACTTTGTTTGGAATTCCAATGGAACTCTTATGAATCGTATTCGAAGTTACCTTTTGTATGGTTAATATGAAATAAATGATTTGTTGTTCAGATTAATTATAAGAATACGGTCTATTTACACGAGACTTCGTCTGCGTTGAATAAAATTGTGTACAGACTTTCGTTGCCCATTAATTTATTTTGAAAAAATAGACTGTGTTGGAACTTGGGTCTTTTACTAAATATATACATCCTCATTATATAACCTTAATATACGCTTGCTGCTAAGGAATATGGAACATTTATGAGACAGTTTATCATTGGTTGAACTAGGATATGTTGAGGTAAATATTTTATTAGTAAACGTAAAGATTATCACATGTCTATCTCAAAGTCATAATGTTTTCTAAACACTTTTTTTTATATATGGACTAGGAATAGAAAGTAAAGTATTTATTAGATGGAAAGAAATATCAGATGGAAATAAAAATCATTAAACTCTTAAAGATTTCCAAAATCCTTGACATCGCCAATAATCGCCAAAACTAGTTCTGCAAAATATTAAAGTGTGAATCTTATTTTTGTGTTACAGAAAATGCTTGGATATTATCCAGACAAAAGAAGTTAGCCGGAGATGCGTTGACTAAAGTGCAAAATTACATTAAAACATCTACAGTTCTTGACGCAAGCAAATTTGTATGGCTCGATTTCTCCGAAGAAGCTTGCAGTTAAGAAGTTTACTTAGGTAAAACATTTAAAGAATACAATAATAAACAGTTTACGATTAAAAAAATAACGTTTATTCTTTTATTTTTTTATGAAAATGGAAGGCAAACAAGCAGATGGATTTCTTGATGGCAAGAAATTCACACCGCCTAGAGACACCAAAGTTGGTAATTGTGCATTGCTAACCTGAGGCCGACCACCACCTACTTGATTTTTTTTTGCAAATTGCAATAATTTACTAGTGATCTCATTCATTTAAAAGTCTCTTAAATTTCATTGTGTACATGTATTACTTGATATGATTACTAACAAAAATATGCAGTTACTTAATAACATATTATTAAAATGATGGCAACAAAAAAATTAAGCCAAAGTTTTGCAAGATTCCTCTGAATTGTCAATCCAAATGAATTTTTTATAATCCAATATTTTAGAAGATTCTATATAATCATAAACAACTGATTTAATATTGCCTTCTAGTACTTTGGTTCTTGAATATATCCAGGCCAAATCTGTAAAATTTAAAAGTATTTAATATTATTAATAATGCTATTAAAAAGCTATGAGCCTAAAATATCGATTAAGATACGTAATTAAGACACAATATAATAAAATACGAATTACACAAATGACTTCATAGATTACATCTATCTTTACACAACATTATTATTATTATTTTTTATGATATTAGACGGCAAACAAGCAGACGGATTTCCTGATGGTAAGAAATTTGCACCACCTAGAGAAACCACAGGTGACAATGGTGGATGACCAACTTGAGGCCGGGATGTTAGGCCTCAAGCTAAAATAAGTTTACTGGCTAACTCAACCCCCGAACCAGAACACGTCTACTGCAAGCGTTAATGTTGTGGGGGTAGGGGTAGGAATAGGTAAGGCGGTGGTACCAATCCGGGTGAGTCGCTACAAAACTTTACCACCTAGTCAGATGTCACGGTGCTAATTATGGTAAGTTCTACTTCTACAGCTTAATAATATGAAGAATAAATTTTCTCCCCTTCGAAAATATTTATAAAATAGATTATTGCAAATATAGAGTTTATGTATGTCTGATAAATTAAGTTAAAATTATATAGGACATTATATTCCGTGTCCTTGGTCTACTACGATTCAGTGTAACTTCAACAAATAGTTAGCGACAATGGGACTACAGAACTACTATAGAACACTTTTTCTAATCAAAAGTTAGTATAAATCACTTCACAAATGACGGAAAAATCAATAAAAACATGAGTAAGTATTTTACGGAGTTGAACATTTAACCTCCTCCTTTTTCCAAAGTCGTTAAGACTTAGTGACTAAGTAACGATTGTATAAGTCAATGACGTTTTAAGAACCTTGTTTAAGATTTTATTATGAAATAGTGGCACAAAATTGAATGGATAATAGTAGTAATGAAATAGTAGCGTAAATTACATTTTGTAATTTACAAATATTAAGGAAATTTTACTCTTTTTGAAAAAAAAAGAGACCCGTTACGTCTAGGATACTAATGTCTTTCAGATTAAAAAAAAAAACTTTTGCCTAACTTCCTCAGTCAAAGAGCAAATTTTGTAAGTTGAAATCCAATTTTATTTTCTAAAAAAATATAAATTACATTCATTACAATTTCTAAGTACTTACTCTGATAAGTTTTCTTTTTTTCGTCAAAAAAGCAGCTGTAATAGATGACATAATGATCATAGTCCACAGATAAGACAGTCAATGGGAACATGTGGGTAGTTTTTGGTTCTGTAAAAAAGAAGAAAAAATATGTTTTTATCTTTGGCAATTAGTTTAAATCTTTTTCTAATTATCAATATAAGAACACATTTGTATATTTCAGTTAATATACTTTGTTCTTTTTTAAGAAAAATAGCTAACCAGTTTAATTTTTCTAGGCCATGGTAATTTAATATCAACTAATATACAAGTACAACAATACAAGTAACAAACGAATCTTTGGCGGCTAAAGTAATACTATTTAAATTATCCGCTTCGGCTAAATTCGTTGAACTTCGGAAATCAGAATGTATTTTAAAGAGATCTAAATAGAGCTGTTATGACACATAATTCATCATTTCCATTAAATTTAGATTAGGCCAGCCAATTAAAAAATAAAAGTATAAAGTATAAAAAGAGTAAAAAGTGTGAAGCCGAAGCGCGTTATTAAAATAGTAGTACTATACTCGCCTCTTATGAGCTGCTTGGCAGAGAAGAAGATGGCCTTGATATAACAGTATTTATAGATCGATAAGGCTAAAATGACGTGTTCACCATCGCATTTACTCATACGAGTACATTTATAATATGCACACAATATACATAAAACACAACTGTAATTGGGTATTCAGTTATATTTCAATGATTATTTCGGATTTGTTATCCGACTAGTTTATAAGCTGCACAACAGCGAGACAGAGCATACGTGTTGCTCCGTACAACATGACAGCATTTCTATAAATGAAAAGCATTGTGGGTTTCAAGATACGATCTCATCAGTAGTTTATCTATTAATGTAACCGTAACTTTAGTTCTCTTCATCGTCGTGCTCCGAGTTGACAGGTAAGGTAACTCGTATATTCACACATGACCGATTGTAAGATAGCATCGCACAAATAACATCTAAGGTAATAAAAATAATAGGCAATGGCAGTCCTTAGCATTAGGAAACCCGGCCGCTTGTTCTTTAAATATAAATATAAAATTTCATATAAATGGACTAGTAAACAATTACAAGGTAAGAAAAAAATATGACACTGATACATACTTCCATAACTTATATAAGTAGTGAGTTTTCCATTGTCATGAGATGCAAAACCTCTTGTCATATTTGCTTCATAATATTCTGCAGACTCTTTAGGAATATAGACTGGTTCCAGATGAATTACTTCATCTTTGCAGGTGTACACGAGAGATATACACTTTTCAGCATTTGTAAACTCATTCGGATAACGTGCTATCTGATGCCATACTCCAGAACCAAGCTGAAAAATAAGTATGATCGGCATAACAAAATTAATGTCAGTGTTTTTTACAATATTGAACAATATAGATATAGTTTTATTGACCGAAAGAAAACGTACAAACACTCACACACTCATACTTACATACATTTTTGAATTTGTATATTATTATATTACTTAAAAATCAATAGCTGTTCGTTAGTCTCGCTAAAACTCAAGAACGGATGAACCAATTTAGCTCATTATAGTTTTGCTTATATGTCTAAGTCCAGAGAAGGTTTATATGGTAAAAAAGGGGAAAAAACTGCGAGGAAGCCAGGAAAAACAACGTTTTTGTCGGCCCTACATCCGTGTATCATCTTTCTGTACTTATCTCCGAGAAACTCATTAGTACGGGGACAAAAAACTAACTTTCTCTCGGTCATACAATATCACCTGTGTGCTAAAATTAATGAATTTTCATTCAAATTGTTATTCTCAGTTTTAACCCCATAGGAGTGGAATATCTTAAAACCCTTTTGAATCAAATAAATATTTTATTCCTACTTATGTCTGCTAAATTTAGATGGACCGATTTAATAGATCGAGCAGTGCCTTGATAAAATACTCAGCCGGTACTGTTTGCATTTACACATTATTTATACACTATTTAAACATTAATTTTACATCTATTCTTTGTTATAGAAAAACGACATTTTTATAAATATCCATAAACTTAACAAAATAACAGAACTTAAATGATCTTCTAGTTATACTTACAGTACACATTTCCACATTATCCACGCCTTTTACGTTGGGACATTTCTCGCTAGACGCTGATAGAGCCCGTGCTACTGATAATATTATTAGTAAAGGAAACATTATACTGAAATGTATTTCTTAATTCTTCTTTAAGCTTCTACAGTATACCGTTCAAATTGCGTCAAAACAAATTACTGTCATTATTTATTATTTAAAAATCACCTCAACCTGAGATAAAGTAATCGTTTAGGTCTATTATTAATAACATATCACTAATTTGATTAAGTTTATTTACAAAAACAACTACCTCACTGCAATTTATATCCAAGTATATAATATCATATAATTAAAGAGTGATAAAACAAAATATGTACATGAAATATTTTTAAAAACAATGATTGCTTCATATTCTGTACGGATACAGAACTCATAACAAAGGCTATTAAAATTTCTGTCAGTTTGTCTGTTTGTCTGTTCGAACCATAGTTCGTTTCCCCATTCCTCTTCCTCATCAATAAAATAAGATCAAAATGTTTATTCTATTCTTTTTTTTGTACATTATCACAATGCGATCGCAGCCTCCTCTTAAGTGCAAGCGCACTTATGTTAGGTGTTGTAGGTGTTAGGTTACAATACAAATTTCATAATGTTACTTCTACCATTTCTTTTTTTTAATACAAAATAATGTGTGTGTGTGTGTGTGTGTGTGTGTGTGTGTGTGCGCGTGTGAATAATAAAATACTCGACGTTACTGTAGTAAAAATATAGACGAGTATGCTACATGTATATATACATACATCTAGCATAATCGTCTATATTTTTACACACACACACACACACACACACACACACACACACATACACACACACATACACACACACATACACACACACACACACACACACACACACACATTATTTTGTATTTAAAAAAAGAAATGGTAGAAGTAACATTATGAAATTTGTATTTATATTAAATTTTATAATGTATAACCGACCTTAACGTTAATGTTTTCTATGCTATGGAAGAGCAGTGCCACCTAACATAAGTGCACTTGCACTTAAGAGGAGGCTGCGAGTTAGTTACGTTTATTTTCTTTTCCTAACCTCAAACAGTCACTTCAATGTGTGGTGAAAGCCACAGGCAGCAGCTGATCTATAACAATTATCTGTAACCACAAATAAATAGAATGAACTTTTTTGATATGATAAAGCAGAAACCAGATGAATGGCTCTCTGGATGACAAGAGAAAACATAGGCGTATAGATATAATAAGTGCGTCGCTTGTCAGTCTTTAGACCTGTCATGTCAGGTCTAAAGACTAGCCTGCACTGTTGACAGGAATTTGCAGAGTCACAAGGGAAGGAATAGTTTAGGCGGTGGGTCCTTAGACGCGCAAGCGACTACAAAGCACTACGAGTATATTACAATGATCTTGGGGGTAATGACCTACTTAACCAGAGATTGAGTTTTACGAGGCGTCTTGTATAGAGGCAGTCGTTATTCTACTCAGAAGACTAGGATAAACACAGTGACTGTAAAGCAACGATGTCATTATGGCGAGAAGAATAGGTAAGGCGGTAAATTCTTTTCCAGTCAATTTTTTACCACCAGTGGTCTAGTTATTAATTTCAATATCATTTGTATGTTGCAGGTAAAAGACAAAGTTAAAAAACAAGACTATTAACGATGTGGTAGATTGTGGTAGATACGTATAAGAACTCCCGAACTGATTCCACTACCTTACCTATTTTCTCAGTAGCGTTAGTTCTCCTTGTGATCGTATTTGTGCTGTGTTTGAGGGTAGGGTAAAGGCTATAGCACTATACGCACAAATAATAATCTGTTGTGTCTATAGGAGGTAGTCATTAATCATCAGGAAAACCACATACTTAGTTGCCATCTTATATTTAGCCTGTGATATAACTGTCCAGAATTCGATCCCGGCGTTGGATGTGAAGAAAATGTGTAGTTAATTTCATGAAATAGAAAACATTGCCCAGGATAGGATACGGGTTTGTCATCTAATACATTGTGGAACTTAATGTTTTCGGCTAGTCGTAGGTGTACTGGTTTATACTTCAGCCTGGGTAGTCGCTTACAATGCGACAGATGATTGGTCCGTGTTTCATTTGTCATTCTTTTTCCACAGGAACAAATCAACTGAGAATGACTTTTTCAGTTTTACACAAACACTTTCCTTCAATTCCACTCTTTCAACTCTTACCGTTGCAAACGCAAAACCGTTACACCACAGATAGTAATTATTAGTGCTAGGAACATTTTTATTTATTATTTTGTTAAGCTATTGAAGTAGAACTTAATAATAAATTTAAGTTTTCATGAATTGCAGGTTTCATCAGAATTATCGATCCAAATAAATTTTGCGAAATCGAGTATTTCAGAAGAATCTATGAAATCGTAAACAGCTGCTTTGACATTCCCTTCTAGTGATTTATTTCTTGATAATATCCAAGCGTAATCTGTAAAAATACTATGATTAAAAATACATCCATAATTATTCTTATGATTTTAAGGTCATTCAAAGACTTTGTGTTTACATATTTCTGAAGGTTAAGCTTTGGCACAGAGATGATATGCAAAAAAATGGAAGTTGTATTCGTATAGACACATACATTCACACGTACATTTATATGTATGCTATATACATTCACGTCAAGTCCTTGCTACGGTAAGCAGATAGTAGCAAATTCCAAGTATCACAATTCCCACAGATTAGCCTCCACATTCATTACTCTTATCATACTCGTACAAACATGCTGATTTCGGTGACTCTTTAAACGATAGTTACATCCTAAATGTATGCTTACTACTAAATTTATAATACCATCATAATAATACGAGGGAGAGAGGAACGGAGTATGAAATTTGACACACTTATAGTTTTTGTGTAGGAGAAGTTCAGAACGCTAATATTTTTCAATAATAATGCTTATAAAGTGCAATAATTAAAAAAAAATACACACTTTACCATGCATTTGACAAACACAAACAAATATATTGATGATGATCATTAATATCATTTTATGTATATTTAACCCAAATTTTGTACTTGAAATCTGAGAATTTATTTTTTATCGGCGTTTGAATTGATTTGTTGTTGTTGTTTTTTAAATTTATCCCAGTCGGGGAAAGGCAAAGGATATGAGTCCATTCAGCCACGTCTTCCGTATTAATAAATCTTTTTCTTGTTGCATATTTTCAATTCATGTCTTCCGTATTCATTCTTTATTTCAGTCATTAGTCACTAATTTACAAAGTCATGTCTGGTCTTGAGTAAAACGGTGGTTTCGTTACACAAGCTCGTCTATGAGATTTGGCGGCAGCGCGGAAATTGACGTTACACTAATTTATTCATGATTATTTCATTTGTGCACTTTCACTGAACAAAATTAACTAATTCCCACCTAAATTAACCAATTTTACTCTTGTTTTACACTAAATTCAATAATTGTGAAAAAAATATGACCATGTTCATTCACGATGGCGCCAAAACTCTCCGTTTGAATTGAGTCCTATCATGATTGTTGTGATTTGTATACAGTTGTTTTTTTTTTGTTTTTTTTTCTGTTCGGCAAATACTGACCATGTTATTTATTTTAACTTTAGTTATAATACATAGGTAGGTACCTGCAGTTTAAGATTTGATGATACCTCAAAAAAGTGAGAATAGTTGACTACTATTAATTGATATTTGTCATCCGTAATTAAATTTAAATATAAAACCCCCAACATTTTGCTGAATCAGTACAACTTTTTCCAGAGGTGATACATAATATTAAGTATGTTCTTCCTATTAAATTTATTAGTTTTAAGTTGGAACTACATTTTATTTGTTTTCTTTATATTATGTATAATTTCTAGTAATAAACGATGTCTATGTCTATGTATATGAAGACAACGATAAAAGATCATTGATGGCGTAAATTATATTCATAGAGTTCGGAAACAAAGTAGTTGGTCATGATACATGAAGATGGCGTTCTTATCAAAAACATATTAAAATTTATTATGGTATAATTTAGTTCGATTGGTGAACACTAGTAAATATAAAGACACAATGATAGAAATATATCACTCTATTAGAATTCACAAAAGAACATTCTGATTAAAAGAAGAATCAGAAATAAAAAAAAGTTTATTTGAAAATAGTTCACGCTTTAAACTTAAAAATAAGGAAATAAATATTAGTTTACGATGTAAGTCTGAAGACAAACTCTGAATATATTTGAATCATTTATTTATAGATAAGTAAAGACGAACCATATTCGTAACAACAATAATTGTGAACGTTGGTCGAATACTAGGTGACCATAACCTTATCATGTATCAATGGCTCTATATGCACTAACGTCTTCATAAATAATTATTTGTATGAACTTGGAAAATCGCCTCTTTGGTTACTAAGTGAACTAAATTTTGAATCAAAAGTATTATAGATTTCGATAAGTAAATTACTGAAAGTAATATCAACTATCAGAGACACAGGTGAATGAAATTAATCTTACAGTTATTTGCTTCAACTAAAACATTAATATACTTACTCTCATAATAAATAATGTAATAAACATACTTACTCTGGTACGTATTTTTATTTTCATCGAAGAAGCAACTATAGTATATAACGTAGCGATCATATTCAATACTTAGAATAGTCAAAGGGAATACGACTGTAATTGGAGGATCTGCAAAATAATTTATAATGATTAACAAGCAGATGTTTTTCATTTAAAACCATTATCATCATCATTATCAATCAATTAACAATTATCTTAACCTAATCATCGGTGATAGTGTTACGAAATATTAATCCTTCAAGCAAAGAACTTATTCGTTTTTATGAAGTATTTATAGAGATGTATATCTTAGCTTAGAACCCTGTTATTACAGCTATTCGTGAGCGCCGTAGATCACTTTGCATCAGGTGAACCGTTTACTCGTTTACTCGTTTGTTTCTATAAATAAAAGTTTGGTAATTGAAGGTTCTCATTCAAAACAAAATAATGAATAGATTTTCTCTAAGAATGAGTACTAAAATAATAAGCAAGCCAGCCCCTTTGAAGGCATTCTTACTCCTAATTATTGTGTTATACTCTGTAGCAGAGTCACCCTTATAAATTCTGATCAATTGTATATATGTGGTGCCTCCAACGGTGTTAATGTTTGTATGAGAAATATAACTGTACCAGTGTGTTGTACATTGTATATATGGAAACATATTATTACTTGATGCTTGGTATTTTGTAATTTGTAGTACGAGCTTTACAGAATGTTCTCAATTTTTGTTTATATTGCCACTCATTCATTCATTGCCACTTTTCGTTGTAATTTTATAACTCAGATGGTAATTGTGATGTCATATTGAAACTTTTTTCAGTTGTTTTTTTCTTTTTTGTTTTGTTGTGCTATGTAATTCATGCGGTCATATACGTAACAAAGCAAGTACCGGGCCGCTAGTTTTTTTTTTTATAAATGTCGTCCATGTAAGTACATAATTGACTATTCTATAATTTTACCATACGAGAAAGTATATATATCATAGGTATATTTATCATGATCAGTTATACGTACAGCCAAAAGTGTTGTAAGTCAATAATTTCCCAGTGTTGTGTGATCCAGGAGCTTTCTTAATATTAACTTCATAAAAATCTGGAGAATCTTCATCAATGTAAACGGGTTCCAGTTTAATAGTTTCATTGTTGTATGTGTGTTCGATTACTTTACACTTATTTGATGAAGTGAATACATTTGGGTAACGAGCGACTTCATACCATATCCCAGATCCAAACTGAAACAATATTAAAGCATGGCATATTGATATTTACTATTTCATGAAATCATTTGGCCGCCATAAAGATTGGCCGCGAGGTTAGTGTACGCATCTAAATTTGTTGACCATTCGCAGTGACAAAATGTTCAATGTAAGTGACATTAACCACTACAAAAATTAGATGCCTGCTTAATTAAATACTGCCTAAAATTAAAATCCAACCTATAACATGCTAAACGTTGATGACTTTGCAGCATGTTATTGTTACAAAATATGTCACATATAGTTTACCTAAATTACTTTTCGAGTAAAACTAGGAATAGTTTTGTTCATTATTTATAAATGTTGGATTAAGTGTGTAAAACTCGGCAAAATTTGAGTTAAACGCCTCTATTGTCTAGTGGTCCGGCGTCGGATTTGACTTCTTGAGGTCCCGGTCGGTGATAAGCTTGCCACCCATCACATTGTAGGACTTAGTGTCTTCGGCATGTGAGTATCATGTTTGTGCCTCTGGGTGTAAGTTTTTTTTAAACGTAACAAAGTCGAACAAAGTCGAAAGTTTACAAAATATTGTCTAATGTGATCATAAAAATTTAAACTTTAATTTTATTTCTACTGGTTTTATGCGGACTATTTAAGAATTTTCATTTCATATAGTCCTTTGGATATTTCTGACATGTACTCTGTGTATGTAGTCTATGTATATACAATCTATATCAATCAATAAATTTGGAGCGTATGTTTGTAATATTAAAATAACCGCTTTCAACTACATGCAAATTTTTGTACGAACGGTATATTATACAGAGTATTTCTTAAGACGAGGGACCTGTTTAATGAGAGTGTAAATATTCGATTCCGCATTCTATATTATCTATAAAATACACAACTTTAATTTTTGACTTAAATATCCCGTAAAATACTGTGATCATATCCATCAGAAATGCTATCAAAAATAGGTAAATACATACACGTGGGACCCGCGGCCGCAGTGTCAAACCTTGACCGTCGCTAAACGTTCCGAAAATAAGTACGCACTTGTCTTACTTGAGGACATTACAGACTAACAAATAAAATATACTTACTGCAGGCATATTCAAATTTTCAACTGCTTTTATGTTCGAACATTCTTCATATGCGAAAACATAAGCTATTGACACTAAAACCAATAATAATTTCATTTTGTGATCTACATTATTTGAAACGTATAGGTAGTGAAATAAATTTTGTTGATTGTTTTATCAAATTCGTTTATCATACTAATAAAAAGTATTCTAATTTCAATAGCTATGTGAAAGACCACGACCGGAGATAAGATAAGCTTATCAAAATATTTTTATGAAGTATTTAATTGGCTTTACCGAAAACTTATTAGGATGAAGTCAATTTTTTTAAAAATACTATGTATAAATACTGTCGCCTTATTTATACTACTGCGATAGTGTCACTGCTAGTGCCCATGTTGTGGTTTTCCAGTTTGAAGGTTAAGGGAGTTAGTGAAAATTTACGAAGATATTTTATTTTGGCATTTGCCTTATGCTTGGGTTAAATTTCTAAACATTTTAAAAAAAGAAAAAACTTCACCAAGACATGCTTTGAATCTCTCACCACGTCTCAAACCAACGAATGTTCTAACCATTTGAGCTAGTGAAGATTCAAGTTACGAAAAGTAACAGGTCCGAATCCTGTCTGAAGTGTTTTTTTCCTTAAAATTTATAGAAATTTATAAATATAGTCTAATACTTCGACAATAAAATGACAGGTCATTAGAATCTATCTATAGATTATAATTCTTTAATATTTACTACCATCAGAGATTTATAAATCTTCCTACCTTCATATCTATTCCTTTTGTCATCACTGCTTATCTGATAAGTAATAAATCTTATCACTGATGCGTTTTGGTTTAAGAAGGTAAGGCTGAGATGTTGAGCCTCTTAATGTAAGAGATGTTGAGTCTATTATATTAAAAGGTCAACATCTCAGCCTTCTATTGAACGTAACATTATCACCGTCGTCATCATCACCTATGGCTGTTGAAAGATAAGATGTATCTTTTACCATCAGGAAATCTATTGGACTGTTTGTCCATTCCAGTATGATAGGGATGCCCAAGTAGGAATTTTACAGCAACTCAGGTGGATCAGATTAAAATATATGAGATACCCTATCCATGGTTAAGAACCTGCATTATGTATAAAAACAGTTAAAAGAGTCACGTGTACAGTAGTCAGTCTAATTTTTTTCGGCTTTTACACTCGAGCATGTCAAGAAGCAATGAGCAAGAAGTACGGTGAATAAGGGGGTTAAGACTTTCAAATCAAATCATTTATGTTTAGTGTCAGTCATGCCTTTCAATAAAGTCACTTTGCTTGTTAATATTCGTCTGAACCGTTGATTTAATCCAAATTTTGTTTGGCATACGCTAATTGGAAGATAAAATAAAGTTTCCTACGAAGTTGCCTATGTTAAAGTTAAAATATAGGTCAATACCAGCAGGACCACTGGAAATAAAAGTTCGACTGGAGGATAAAACAAAGTTTCCTCCGAAGTTGTCTATGTTAAAGTTAAAATATAGGTCATTACCAACATTACGATTGGAAATAAATAAAAGTAAAAAAGGCGTGTGTATAACCGTGTAGGACTTGAAGCCCTATTAGTTAATAGTGTGTGATATATTCTGTCATTGAAAATACCTATTAAATATGTACACCAATAGTTAAAGACCGGATTATATGCAACATAAATAGCTTGAAATATGCAATGCAAACAAAAACTAACAAAAACTGACAGAATATGCAACATTCAATGAGTAAATTTTTTTGTTTTGTTTATATTATTCCTTTATATTTAAGTTTAATGTTAGTAAAAACTTGTTTTAAGTGTTACTTTATTAAGTATATATCTTTTTAATTTATTGTTTTTTAATGAAATATTTTTTTATTACAAAATCAGCATACATTTAGTAAACTATCCATTGATAGACGATAATCGATACAGTAACCTGTAACATAACTTAATATTTTTGTAAACATTAACAATCAAGTATTTTTCTAAATGTTCAGTAGTAATATTAATTCTTTGATCATTAAAAATATTTTTTAGGTCGAAAAGGATCGCTTCACTTCTACTGAGGTATCTGGGCAGAATTTGAACTTGGGTGCTATGTAAGCTCTTATATATTCTGTCAAAATTTCCACCGGCAATTGAATGCAATAACATGCATAATATACCTATTATAGGTTCTGTCTCTTTCATTTTATTATCGTACTAAAACAAAAGACGCGAGGCTGCTGAGTGTGCTGAGCTCGAAAATTACTGTAAATTCTAGCGATAATATGCATCATCACAAGATCTTAGAAAAAAATATGCTGCTATCGCTGAAAATGGCTTAAATATGCAATTCATATGCAAATATGCAATTGCATATTATCCGGTCTCTACTAATAGTATTTAATATGTTCGCATAAGTGTCTGTTATGTTATTTTTGCTAATAGACAATTTCTGCACCGATAAAAAATCAAAACATCACATGACCTTTGCAACCTGGTGTTAAAGTCCACTAGGTTCCAATGACACTGGAGTGACTGCATATTGAGCATCCCGGGCTCGCCTACTATTGAAAATAAGAATATTAAGATAACAACTTTTTAATAACCCTTTACATAACCTACCTGGAATGCAGCTAAGAATGAAATTGATCACGTTAGCTTTATAACAAAAAATGTGTATCGAAATCAGTCCACTCGTTCAAAAGTTATAACGTGATACACTTTCATATTTAGCACGAATCAATGTACTTACATAAGTATCTTGGATGTACTTAATATTTTATGTCAACAACCTTACAATATCACAAAACTTTATTACATTAATGATATTTAATCAATTGTCGTGTTCCTTACTGAAACGTAGGATTTCCCTTAAAGTTGCATACATGGCCTAAAACTCTATCCATGTAATCCAGTCCAGACAGTTACATCTATGGCGTATAGGTACTGGTTGTCTTATAGCCATTTGCAGTAATTATAATATAATAAAAAGCTTTTGCATATTCAAATGAAAATGAAATAAGAAATTTACAAATTTTCATCGTCATCAATAAATGAAATGGGCTTGAAGTTTGTGAATAAAAACACTTAAATATACAGCAATATAATTAAACCAAAATATTTTAAAACAACCATTTGTTTTATTATTTTCAGCGAGATTAATTGATATATTTATAAAATATTTCGACAAAATACTACAATCCGCCATGATTTACTTGTACATTAGTCTATATAGTTTGTACCATGATATACAATAAGCCATTATCGTCTCATTGACGTCACGCCTAATCAAACGAGGAACTAACCATACTTTAGTTTGTTAATTTGCCCCTTTCTGGGGCTGGTTTAGGCCATGCTACCATATCTTCCTTGTTAAGTAAATATTTATTTCAGTATTTAGTCACTATTTAAAAAGTCATGTCAGGGTCTTGAGTAAAGCTGTGGCTTCGTTACTCAAGCTCATCTAGGGAGATTTAGTGACAGCGAGGAAATACACGATACACTAATTTCGTCGTGATTATTTCATTTTTGCACTTTCACTGAACGAAATTAATCTAATACCACCTAAATCAACTAATTTTACTCAATATAAAAACGAAATTCAATAATTATGGAAAAATTAGGACCATCTTCATTCACGATGGCGCCAAAACTCTAACCATGCTTTAAATTATTTTGCTCTAATTTTTTTGGCATCTGCCATAATCAAGTTTAAGATTACATCTAGTTGATTGATCATGCAAAATCGTACAGAAAATTCAAATCAAGGGCCTAAGGTAAGCGGGGTCCCTCCTTGCTAATGAGTTTTGGCAGCAATGATTACGATACACTAATTTCTGCAACAATACTTCAGTTGCGCCTTTTAACTTGACAAAATTGTGCAAAATGCTACCATAATTTACTAATTTTATTTAATTTGTACACGAAATTTAATATTTTAGTCAATATTGTACAGAAAATTTAATAATTATGAAAAAACTAGGACCAAAATTTCCTACTAAGACAGCAATTAATTGCAAAAAAATACTTGTAGGCATATGCTTTATAAATCATTAATATGTAATATATTAATGTTTTAACAAAATATCATCTTACACCTTAAAAAATTCACAAAGTATTGTTAGAAACATAAATTATCTATAGCTATGTAAATATGGCATGATATGGCAACACAGCTATAGCTGCGAGTTGATACCTATAAATATAAGTGATTCATATCGGAGGTAGCCATTACGTGTCGGATCGTGGGGTAGGAAGGGTCTAATTTGTGCAATGTGTAAGATAGTGTCTAATTAGGTGTGCTAAGGTAAGCCTAAAATGTTGAGTTGTGATGATAATGTGAGTAAAATATATGTTTTAGATCATAAATATGTTTCATTTTCTGAGTCTTTAACAGTTCAGTAAGTGGGACATAGCCGGGCTAAAAATCTACCTTGGTTTAAAGATACGTCCACTTAAAGGTAATTTTTCATTTTTTTATTAAAGATATTGTAATCATGGCACGTTACTCCAAATATAAAAGACTAAGTTTTATTTAAAATGTATTACAGTTATTAGCCTAGTGAATATAAGTACATCATTTTTTTTCCATTAAAATAATATCGTGTTTAAACAAGTGTTGGAGTGATAAAGTGTCTATGATAGATGTTACCTAATAAATGTCAATGTTAAAAACTACTGATCGGATTTACATGAAATTTCACAGAGTTTTACTGTTGAAGGCTGCAATTTACAAAAAAAAATATTTTAGCGGTCATCTGAAGCCGCGATCTGAAGATAACATAAAATAAATCGAAACTCGATAAAAGTTTTTAGGCAATCATTTGATTTTAAGTATGAATGGTGTTAAAGAGCGTCTGCACACGGTGTCAGTCAGAATCAGTAAATACCAACCAAATACTTAAAGGTAAATTAACCTATTTAATTTTAACGTTAACTGTGGAGTCTTAATAAATCCTTAGTGTGGTACCGGTTGGCTAAAGTGTAACATGTATTATTTAATAGCAAGTATTGGATAAAGTGTATTGGATGAAAGTTAAAGAGCTATTTTAAAAAGCATCTCAAGTGTGGTTATCTTCAAATTGACAGGAAGCGTCATGGAAAACTACTAGACAATAGCAGTAGTTAAAAAAAACAATAGGGATTGTTTTTGATGCAGGAGTATTCTAGAATTAGTCTCAAGTTCGTTTTCTAGCACTCATTCTGAATCTGAGTCAGGTCACTTGTGAATTTTTGTGATCAGTATCTTTATGAAAAGAGAATTTTTATAATTTAAAATATCATATCAAAAGGGAACAAAAGTTGTGATGTCAACAACTGTAGACACATGACTTGTGATTATTAAGTATTGACTATTGAAAGAAATATGCACTGGAAGACTTGAGCAACATGCTCGGTGACCTCGATAGAGTTTCCCAACAGGTGGGTCTTAGGATGAACTTAGAAAAGACGAAAGTCATGTTTAACGTTCATGTAGCACCTATACCAGTTCACGTTGGGAACTCAATTCCTGAAGTTGTTGATCAGTATGTATACCTAGGTCAAACTGTTCAGTTAGGTAAATCCAACTTCAAGAAAGAGGTCGACCGCCAAATCCAACTCGGATGGGCAGCGTTCGGGAAGTTAAAGGGTATCTTCTTATCCAAATTACTGCAGAGCCTAAAGTCGAAAGTCTTTGACCAGTGTGTGTTACCGGTGATGACATACGGAACTGAGACTTGGACGCTAAATGTTTGCCTCTTAAATAAGCTCAGAGTCGCTCAGCGTCTTATAGAGAGAGCTATGCTTGGTGTTTCTCTGTGAGATTTGATCCGTAATTTGGTGATCCGAAAGAGAACGAGAGTAACTGACGTAGTCCAGAAAGTCAGCAAGCTGAAGTGGCAATGGGCAGGCCACAAAGCTCGCAGAATCGACAACCGCTGAGGAAGAAATGTTCTCGAATGGCGGCCCCACACCAACGTAGTATTGGATGACCTCCCACCCTGTGGACGTCTTTTGGCTGATGATGATGATGATGATGATAATTGAAGGAAATACAGTTTTATATTGTTATCCCACTATCATAACATCCACGGTTGTTACTATAGTATTCCAGTTTAGATAGATAAAGTTCATATACGTGGCAGCCTTAATTCCCCAAATATCGCAAAGTGCAGGTACAACGGCAAATAAAGGCGAATGAAACAAAGGGTTTGAACTGCACTTACCATACGTTTGCTAAGTATATTTCACATACCTACTAGTACCACTGACTGTTTCGCATTAAGTTTTAACAGCAACAAAATAGGTATAATAAACATATAATATTAGTTATTACAACTGTTGTGACAACTAAAATTTATAGATTTGCTATCCTGGTAGTTGTTGTGAAATCAGAAGGTGACGTCTACATTTTTCCAATACTGGCCATGCATTTTACGTTATGATTGGTTGTAAGTTGCTGTTAAAAGTCAGATGATTAGGTTTTCGAGAAAAGTATGTTTCAATTTATTTTAAATAGAATACTATTCTTACATAGATATCTGTGTGCTGAAATATTGTTAAATGTAATATACTCGTAGCATGTAATTTCTTAAAATGGAAAACTTTTATTGACTCTGTAAAATTGTTTCGGTAATTTTGCACATCTTATGTATGCAGCATGTACAAAGTAAAAAAAGAAAAATTGTTAGAATATTTTCATGTTTGGTTAACATGTTTTATCTATTTTACGTTCCCTTGAAGGATCATTGTAGATGTAACATAATTTTTGTTTTCAAAATGTATAATTATTTATATAATGTATAATTATATAATAATATATAATGTATAATTATTTAGAAATTG
>NJDC01003083.1:124298-144861 GCA_002245475.1 Calephelis virginiensis
GCCTTACCTATTCCTACCGCCATAACGTCATGACGTGTTCCGGTTCGGAGGGTAAGGTAGCCGGTAAACTTACTTTTGCTCGAGGCCTAACATCCTGGCCTTAGGTTGGTAACGCATCATTACCACCTTTTTTTATGATATTGGAAGGCAAACAAGCAGACGAATTTCTTAATGGAAAGAAATTCACGCCGCCTAGTTGCTGTCTCTAGGCGGAATTTCTTTCCATTAAGAAATTCGTCTGCTTGTTTGCCTTCCAATATCATAAAAAAAGGTTACGTGCGAACTTTATTAGATGGTGCAGATTACCAGGATTACCAGTTATGCCGTACTTATGGTAACAGCCTCTATTGTAGCAGTTTGCACGCTGCTACCAGATTATAGTGTATTCATGATAGCAATATTACAACACTGTTTTAGGCTTGTGCTGATATTCATAGCATATGTAGGAGCACTGTAACGATCTGTTTTTTCATCATAACTTGATACTTTTTTTGTTGCATTTACAATTAAATCATAATTTTGAGGCTTCAAACAATCCATTAAATTTTTTAGGGATGGATTCATCTCTTTAATTTGTAGTACCAATTTAGCTAACTCTCTCATTTTTCGTGATGTGACATTTATGAAATGTTTTTCTTGGTGGGTCTTTAAATTTTGGGCTCCAAACGCACAGATCAACGTATCTCTTTTAGTTTCTAATGATATTTTGTCTGGTCTCATCTTAGGAAACAGATCATCTTTAAGTTTTTTGTCTACATTTAGGTTACGTAATATAAAATTCTGAGCCTGAGCTTGAGTTGAACGTTTCAGATAACGGTTGACATGTCTTCTTATGTTTCCACACTTGCTTTCTTTAGTGGAACCCTAAACAGTTTTCACATGGCAAGTAATCAACATATGGATAAAAATTGCTTATTTTCATGGCTTTTACGCATTGTACGACATTCTTAACATAGTTTCCCTTTTTGCGCAAAATGGTTATTAGATTTTTGCGTATGCAACTTTCCTTAGGATAAGAAATATTTTTTTGTACTTCCGGTTCCATAGTGTGATTTCGCTTTATATGTCTGGCAAAATTCAACACATCAAGTTCACAAAAAAAACAATAATCCCTGAGTCTGATGCTTTTCAATTGTTTTCCGCGATCATTGGTATTTAAGTCCTCAGTACTAATCTTTGTCAAATCCTAAAAGATATAATATTTCAATGAATAAAAATTACAGTTAGACTGTTACCGTAAGTTACCAGTTATGACATATGGAACTGAGACTTGGCCTTTAAGTGTGGGCCTCTTAAATAAGCTCAGAGTCAGTCAGCGTCCTATGGAGAGAGATATGCTCGGTGTTTCTCGGCGAGATATGATCCGTAATTTGGTGATCCGCAAGACAATGAGAGTAATCGACATAGTTCAGAGAGTTAGCAAGCTGAAGTGGCAATGGGCAGGCCATATTGCTCGCAGAACCGACAACCGCTGGGGAAGAAAGGTTCTCGAGTGGCGGCCCCGCACCGGAGGACGTAGTTTTGGACGAACTCCCACCCAGTGGACTGATGAGCTGCTCAAAGTCGCGGGGAGTCGCTGGATACAGCGGCTGGTGACCGTGACTTGTGGCACTCTTTTGGGGAGGCCTATGTCCATCAGTGGACGTCCTCCGGCTGATGATGATGATAGTGTAGAGTATGTTTTATGCTCAAAGGCAGGAATTTTGAGCATTTCTTGTAAAATATTTTGGTTTATTTAAACAAATATTTCACAATTTTTGTTTTGTTTTGTCGTCCTAGAAAGATACTAGAGCCACTCACGGTTATGTGGAATACCTTTTCAGAATCCAAATTAAATGCGCCAAAACTTGTAATACAGGGTCACTCTTCGGTAGAGTACTTTTTTACGCAGTTGAAAAGTATTAACTTACTTACTTACTTAACACACCTATAAACAACCATAAATAGCATATCTAATGCAAGGATTTATCTGTACAGGTCTATTAAAAATTGTAATAAAGGTACAGTATTGTAAATTTTTCGATCTTCAATAAGAAAATGTTAAAAAGTGTAAATTTTCTTATAAAAATACAAAATAAATTATAACTCTTCAGAGTCAGGCCGTCCTTTAATCATGACACTCCAAAATTAAAGTTTGCTCCTGAAAAACTACATTGAATCATTGTATTAAAAAAATTATGTATGTTGTATACTAAATGTATTTATTTCTATTTACTATCCCAGGCACCATCCTTGTTTATAAGTAACACTAGGGCTAACGCTAAATCTCCGGTGGTACTACTAGACAGGATAGTAGTACTACAGGCAAAAAATATTTCCCGTGGTACGACCAGTAAAACTGCCGGTAGTACCACGGGTAAGGAGTGTTCAGGGTTGACCTTAAGGACCTCCCGTAAAATAAATTTTTGCAGCTGATGACCCTATTTAACCCACAATTGCATTTGATCCACGACTTATTGCCCAACCTGTATATGATACAAAAAATTACGACGGTCGACAGCTCTGCACATTACTCTACTACTATACTAAGTTACAAAGACATGTAGGTACATTTGATAGTGGCAAAAGACAGCAAACATTTGTAGGTACGTAGCTGGCTTGTGGCCGTTAGGCTAATTATTGTACAAGTCTACCGGCTACCTAACTTTTTGGACCGGAACGTGACATTATCATTATGACGGCAGAAATAGGCACGGCGGTGTATGCCCAACCCGGGCAAATTGTTGCAAAGCACTCTGCACCAATGGTGCTAGTAATGACTCATTTCCTTTGCTCGCTTCTTACGAGCTACCATTTAGGACGGCAGATGGACACACAAGGGACCAGGACCAACACAGGGGAAAACAACATACGATAAAAGAAATATTTATTAGTATTATATATTTTATGTATTTAAACAATTAAACCATAATCAACTCCTCGTTACCGATTTATTGATCTACATTAGCCCACACAAATCTGTCAAAATCTAAATATTTCGAAGATTTGATGAAGTCCTCTATAGCAGCTTTGACTTCAGCTGTTGGTTTTTGAGTTCTGATAGACACCCAAGCATTTTCTGAAAAAAATATTTTACTATTATTTGGCAAAATATTACTTTAGATTAGGGCTCCAAAAAAAGAAAAAATAGTAAATAAAATTAACACTTTTCAAAATAAAAAAAAAATAAGTGCAATAAAACTGCGAAAACCGACTTAAACTATTTCATTCATACGTTTCGAATTGATTTTTTTTAAAGCAAATTATTCCAAAAAAGGTTAGAGATAAATTTGATCAACAAAGGATATTTTGGGTAATACTTAATAATACATAAAATTTTCGCTAACTACTAACAACATAAGTAAAAATTTTTACTGTTACTATTAATTCATAACTCGAAAAACACTAATTGTATCATAATTAAATTAATATAGGACCACCTCGAAATCATGACCTATCATCCTTAAAAATAACTATCAAAATCGGTTGGCTGTTGGCCGAGGAAACGCTATCGAATAAACAAAAAAAAAAACTAGAAAAACGTTCAGTCAAATTGAGATTCTCCTCCTTTTTTGGAATCTGTAAGGGCTGAAACACATAACCGCGTTGCGGCGCCGCGCCGCTAGAATCGTCAGTAGCATCCGTGCCGATTGTATTATTGAATTATTTTGAACAGAGTAATATCTTTTTAATAACAAATAAGCAATAAGTTTCTCACGATGATGTATGGTAGAAACTCCATAGAGAGAGAGCTCTAACACAATCCGCCGATTTTAACGTCGTGGCGCTGCAATGCTATTTATCTTCTTTGGCCTTTATTAAGTCTTTGCATTTTTAATGGAATAAGTACTTCAAGTTAAAAACCTCATAAAACACAGAAGTAGCTACGCTTAGGTAAATATCCAAAATGTATTTTTTTAAAATTTCAACGTTACCAGGTGCTGAATAAATGCCCGGTTGACAACATATATTCTACCATCACTTTGTAGGACCAAAAAGCACGTTTGGCTAAACGCAGACCCTGGTTTGGCTAAACCCTGGTTGCAGATATGTCACCTCTTCTCGGATGAAGATACTTACTGTTGTATACTTAGTTCATTTTTTTTTACTTATTTTACATAATTATAAAACTTACCATATATTTTAGTCTTATTTTCATCGTAACTGCAAGTATACGCTAATATATAGCGTTTGGGGTCGTACAGGACACACTTCGTTTTATAGCTGTATTCCTTTGAGTCTGTGTAATTAAAAGATAGTGTTTTTTTTAATTGGTTACAAAAACAGCGTTGCTCGGTGACTAAACACCCGATTAGGCGATAGGGTTGCCACCTTAATGTTCCAGTCAATTTAGCCCAAAAATAGAGGTAACCTAGCATTAATTCCCAGAAAGCTGAAAATTTACATAGATGCTAGGGACACTATTATTATGAAATTATGAAAACGTCCAAGGTTGCAAAAATGAGATTACTGTAATAGGAGGAAACTACCTTAAAAAACGCACCAGGTGATTTATCTCTTAGGTGGTGTGGAAACAGATATATATTATAGACAATTCAGCGTAAGAAAGTTTGCAACTTTTTTTGCAAAAATGGCTAGTATTATAAAAAAAAGAGTGGGGACAGTTTTTGTATGATCTACAATTTTTCTCAAACATATTTTACTATAACACTAATCGTTTCGCTGAAAAATTAAAAAACCCATTTTTGCAACCTTTGACCCTAAATAAAAAAAAAAATTACAAACATGGGATCGATAGGGACTTTTCACAATTTCATATAATGGTGTCCCTAACATCTAAGCAAATTTTCAGGTTTCTGGGAATGTTTGCAAGGGTCAATGTCGAAATTGACCGGACTATAATTACTACCACATTGTGGGACTATGAAGTACCTTCGGCTAATCGTGACTACCATAGAAGTACTTTTGCCTACCTCTTCATCGATACGAAAGTCCCGCTCAGCCACTAAACACAAGTACATCTTAAAAAGTTAAATGACTACGTAACTGTAAAATTTGACGTATTTTGATGGTCAAGAAATGTTATACAAACAAAGATGGTAATGATACATACATATCTTCACGCCAAGTCCCTTATGGGGTAGGCAGAGAGTATCGAGTGCCAGACCTCACGATCCTGACAAACCTGTCTTGCTTCCTTCACATTCATAACCATGGTAATGATGCGTTATCTATCTGAGGATGGTGTAGTAAAACTCTTACTAGAATAAGCTAACATCCAAAGTGGAACACCAAATTGGGCACTGATGTTACGACTTCCAGAAACTGGGCGGTGCTACAAATTAGTGCCTAATATCCTAACATATAAACAAATAGACGCACGTCTGGTAGGTGTTTGGTAGTAAAGAAAACTTAAGTTCCTCAAATGTTACGCAACGGATTTTGATGTGGTTTTTTTTAAATAGATAAAGTGATTGAAGAGAAAGGTATACATGTATATTTTATATCCGTGTAAAGCCGGAGCAAGCCGCTAGTTAATAATAAATAATAAATTATTTTATAGTATTCGTTGGGTTGTTTTAATAAATATTAATAATCCTATTCACTGTCTTCTAAATTACCAATCTAAAATTACATATTCGATTCCAATTTCTAATTTGGATGGCACCCAGTTTCAAAAGTAACTCTAGTAGTCAACCAAATATTAAAACTGAGGTTAGTGTTATTGTGGTTAAATGTTAGATTATATCAAGTCTGACAGTTACAGTCATGATCCAATTTGGAAGGAATCCTTTAAACTTAACCACCATTAACATAATACATACATATCTTCAAGCAACAGATATCAAGAAAGGCAGATAGTATCGAGTCCCAAATATCACGATCCTTACAGTCTTATCTAGATTTTTCTAAATGCATTATCCTTTTTATATTAATGCGCTGGTACTTGGCACTACCCTCACTAAGAAAGTCAACCTAGGTTCCCCCCTTCAATCTTTTATTTGTAACATAATATGTTTCTCAATAATAGGAAGTCAAATTTCTTATTTATTTTCTTTTATTAAATCTAACACAAAACTTACTTCCAAACAAAACTTTTGCATTAATATCTCCTGTTTTATTGTAGTTTTCATCTAAAGAAAACTCTAATTCAAAATATTGAGGGGAATCTTCAGGGATGTCAACCATTTTGAATCTATAAACATTGTCTTTAGTATGCTGCCCTCTGTATCCAACAGCATTGCTATACTTTTGATATTTAGTTGGATATCTTCCATATTCATACCAAATTCCTTCTGAAAACTGAAAAAAAAATATTTTTTTTTTTTATAATAATAGAAGGCAAATAAGCAGATGGATTTCTTGAAGAATTCACGCCTCCTAAAGACACCAAAGGTGGTAATGGTGCGTTGCCAACCTGAGGCCGTGATGTTAGACCTCGAGAAAAGTAAGTTTACCGGCTACCTTACCCTCCGAACCGGAACACGTCAACGGCAAGCATTGGACGTTATGGTGAATAGGTGAGGCGGTGGTACCAAATACCAATCCGGGCGAGTCGCTGCGAAACTCTACCACCTAGTAGTATGTCACGGTGTTAGTAACGGTAAGCCTATGCTCGCCTTTTACGAGCTGCCTGGCAGGATGACAGATGATCTATTCTGCAAAGGAGCCCGGACCAACACGGGGACCAACAAAAAACTAACTTTTTCTTCTTCTTTTATAAATATGGCTTTCAGTCGTTTTTCACGACTTATTTAGCCAATGTCAGGTGACCAACTTAAAAGAACTTCTTTCAAATGGAAAAAAAAATCGGTACAGTGTTGACGGAATAATCGATTAACTAAATAAAAATATGAAAATCGCTTATACAACCTCCTTCTTTTTTGAAGTTGGAGAGAAAGGAACAGACTTAAAAAAAGTAAATATCTTTACGCCCATATCCCTGAAAAGGTAGGCACAGGCTTAACAAGGGCACCAACGATTAGCTGAAGACACTAAGTCCCACAATGTTATAGGTGGTAAGCCTATCGCCAATCGGGCACATATCCAATCCCGTGCTATGTTTTTTTTATTAGAAAATTGGAAAACCCAATTTTCTTTTTACTGCCTGACCCGGAAATCGAACCCGAGACCTCATACAGTCAAGTCCAACAACTGTACCTGAACTGATCACAGAGGTGTAATTATGTATCTACATGCTAGATTTCTGTATTATTTTATTTTTATTTTCTATATGCATGAAGAGTAAATTAATAAAAATATACAATTAACTTGTTGATGCAGATAATCTCCTTCTTTTATTAAAACAAATATTGGCTCCAATAAAAATAAACAACGTAAAACATAAGTAAGCATAATAAAGTGGCCAGCAGAAGAGGTGGGTTTAAATCTATTAAACGTTGCTTTCAAAATAACAATCATAATAACTTTAGTAATGAGTACCTATATAAAGTTAATGACATAATTAATTTGAAAACATCTAAATAACAGTAACAAGAAATTTTTAACTATGTTGCCAGTGCCAATAAAAAATATTACAGATATAAACGTTGTTAAAAAAATAAACTAAATAAAACCAATACCAAAATACTTACAGAATTGAGATCAAAATTATCTGTTGGTTCTGCTATAGGACAAAACTCATTTTTAACATCTGATCCATTTGTTAGTCCTAAAAATAGGACTAATAAAATTGTAATTTGTTTCATGTTACCAATACGACTTTGCACAAAGAAGATCACAATATTAATAAGACTAGAAAAAATATCATACAATATATAAAGTAAAATTTTATTTATTACAATATTTTTAATTAATGTTTATATTATAAACAATGAATAACAAGTTATTTTTTATCTATAAAGTATTTGCTTGCTCCATTTATTATATTTTATTATCATCACAGAATTATTATCACGTTGGAGGAGGTGTTTAAAGGCCTCAGCACACATATTAACTCGCAAACATGACATGTGACTAGGTGGTAGAGTTTAGCAGCGACTCGTCCGGATTGGTACCACCGCCTTACCTATTCCTACCGCCATAGCGTCATGACGTGTTCTGGTTTGGAGGGTAAGGTAGCCGGTAAACTTACATTTGCTCGAGGCCTAACATCCCAGCCCCAGGTTGGCAACGCACCATTACCACCTTTGGTGTCTCTAGGTGGCGTGAATTTCTTAACATCAGGAAATCCGTATGCTTGTTTGCCTTCCAATATCATAAAAAAAAACATAAAAAGGGATCACGACCCCCCAACCACTCATGGCTTTACTAACCTTCTTAGTTATAAGAGCCGAATCGTGAGAGATGCGCGAGGTCTGCTCTTAGGCTCTCTTCCTCGTACATTTCTTGACTCTCTCCAAGTTATTTCAGTCTATTCCTGTATCCCTGTACTGTACTCGCAAAGGGATCGTCACCTTATTGCCTCGAGCCGTTCTTTATTGTTAGTTTGAAACTCCATACTGCAACGCACACTAATTGGAATCGGAACGTAATCGCCGCGCTTTGGAACAGGCTCACAGTCGGCCAGCCGTAAGCGCGGTGTTGTCTAACCGTAGCCAAGTTAATGTACAGGAGCTGACGACACTGTTTGGTTACATGCGTACGTTACCTTGTTGACNCCAGGATGTTTGGCCTCGAGCAAAAGTAAGTTTACCGGCTACCTTACCCTCCGAACCGGAACACGTCATGACGTTATGACGGCAGGAATAGGTAAGGCGGTGCTGCCAATCCGGATGAGTCGCTGCGAAACTTCACCACCTAGTCAGATCAACAGGGGCAAGCTGCAACCACAACGGTGTCAAGTTACACATAATAGACCGAACACCTTGACCACAGTATAGAGACACATCTTTAATATAATATCATTCGAGATTCAGCCACACATGACCATTACCATCAAGTACAGATAATTTATTATTAAATTAAACACTTTCAATAAGAAGTGATCCAGGTATTGGACTTGACTTCATGACGTCCCGAGTTCGATTTTCGGGTCAGGCAACAAAAAGAAAATTTGTTTTTTTCAATTTTCTAATAAAAAAAATGTTGCTCGAGATTAAACATGTGCCTGATTGGCGATAGGCTTGCCACATATTATTACATTGTGGGACTTAGTATCTTCGGCTAGTCGTGGGTGCTCTGGTTGTGCCTCTGCCTACCCTTATGGGGATATGGGCGTGAAGATACTTATTTTTACCTTACACAAAACTTAAAAGAGAAATAGCCCAAAAGCTGGAACCTTTTTGATCTTGACAACTTTCAATCGCAAAATCCGACAGACATACACACATACAGACACTTCAAAGCTATAAAACCCTTTAAAACAACTGGCGAGGGTTAAAAAAATAAAAATATTTTTTTTTATTTCCTGTAATATATTATTGTGCATCGAAGTCCAGCCATAAAAAGTGATTGAAGTCTAAAATTTTCGATGCTTTGACAGATTCCTTGATTGCCGCTCTCAGTTCCGGTTCCGGTGTTTTCGATCTTACAGCTACCCAAGCAAGTTCTAAAACAATCAAACAAAAGTTACTTAATGAAATATCTTACATATTTTTTATAATAATGAAAGTCCAACAAGCAGACGAATTCCCTGATGGTAAGAAATTCACGCCACCTAGAGACACCAAAGGTGGTAATGGTGCGTTGCCAACCTGAGGCCAGGAGACTAGGCTTCGAGCAAAAGTAAGTTTACCGGCTACCTTGCCCTCCGAACCGGAACACGTCAAAGGCAAGCGTTGGACGTTATGGCGGCAGGAATAGGTTATGCGGTAGTACCAACCCGGTTGAGTCGCTGCGAAACTCTACCACCTAGTAAGATATCACGATAAGCCTATGCTCGCCTTTTACGAGCTGCCTGGCACTTTTCTACCTTTGGCATATAGTGATATTTCATAAGCTTCTTACCCAAGAATCCGTCAGTGGAGATTTTTTTTATCCCCACTTAGTACTTGGGTGGTTAATTTTCGAAAAAAGTAGCATATCAATAAATAAACTTGGTTTGTCTATTTGTAACGCCCCCCGTGTTGATTCAGGATCCTTTGGAGTAAAGATCATCTACCTTTCCGCTAGGCAGCTCGTAAAAAGCGGGCATAGGCTTACCGTCACTAGCATAGTGACATCTGATTAGGTGGTAGAGTTTTGAAACTACTCGTCAGGATTGGTACCACCGCCTAACCTTTTCCTGCCTTCATAACGGCAATGCTTGTCGTTTTCGTGTTCCGGTTGAAGGGTAAGGTAGCCGGTAAACTTACTTTTGCTCGAAACCTATCATCCGGCCTCAGGTTGGCAACGCACCATTACCACCTTTGGTGTCTTTAGGAGGCGTGAATTCTTCAAGAAATCCATCTGCTGATTTGCCTTCTATTATTATAATTTTTTTTTTTTTCAGTTTTCGGAAGGAATTTGGTATGAATGAAGCATCATTACCACCTTTGGTGTCTCTAGGTGGCGTAAATTTCTTAACATCAGGAAATCCGTCTGCTTGTTTGCCTTCCAATATTATAAAAAAAAAAGAAAAAAATAGCATATTAATAAATAAAGTTGGATTGTCTGTTTGTAACGTTGAAACAACAGTTTTTTACTCCAGGCATATTAATGTTTCTACGATTCTTATATCAAAGTAACATTTTCACATTTTTGTCTATCTATCGTTCTGTATGTATCTTTGGTTATTCCGGCTAGTCTCAGAAACGGCTGGACAGATTAAGACGGGACTTTTACTGTTAAGTAGCTGATGTATTGAGGAGTAACTTAGGCCACTTTTATTTTAGACTTTTTGTTAATTTCTATGCGGATGAAGTTGCGGGAATAATTGTATATAATAAAAATAATGTAGCCATGTGCGATCCGAAATCGCCTAAGGGTTCCGTAATAGCAATCATAGATTAGGTATGTACCTAGAAATTTAGAATAGCAAGTTGAAAAGTAATAACATATAAAAGTATCACTACAACTTTTCACCAACAAAAAATTAACTTATAATTTAATTTTGTTGTACGTTACTTAATGTTGTTTGTACGTTGTATTTGCACTTTTCAAAAATAGGAAAAGCTTTCAGATATTTTTTTTTAAATTTTTCGCTCTGTTTTTTAGAAGTTAGAGGGAATCTTCATTTTATCATATTGGAATTGTCTATCCGAATGTTCAATCTCATTTTTAAAGACCTATCTACGTGTTATCGTCTCTGAGGTCCAGCAGCCCCATGTTAGCCTTGATTAAAGGAAGATTATGATTTAAAACACCGGGTCGGGTTTAAAAAAATATTTTGTTATTTTTTTATGAAAAAAAGTATCTTCACGCCCATATTCCTGAAGAGGTAGGCAAAGGTACAACCAGGCCTCCCGCGACTAGCTGAAGAAACTAAGTCCCACAATGTGATAGGTGGCAAGCATATTGCCAACCGGACACATATTCAATCCCGAGCAACGTAATTTTAATTAGAAAATTTAAAAACTCATTTTCTATTTTTTTGTTGCCCGACCCGGGGATCGAACCTAGGACCTAAAAAAGTCAAGTCCTATGCCAGACCGCCAGACCACAGAGGCGATCATAAAAAAAAGATGACTGGGATATGAGCCCGCTAGGTGTCTGGCTTGCCCCCTGTCATATTGTGGGACTTTACTTGGGGCTAGTGCCCTGGTTGTACCTTTCTCTACCTCGTCGGGAATATGACAAGATACTCTATTTTTATCTTTAGATCCATTGTATGGAAATAAAATTAAAATAAAATTTTCATCAAATCTATATAAGCGGGTTATATAGACTTATCAAAATTTACTATTTACTTTCAATTCCTTATATTGGATATTGTGGAGAAGGACGAGCAACCTCTTAATTTACTTGTATTTAAAAACGCTTTCCTATTACTTTGGGAACTTTTCTTTGTCATACAGACAGACATGTCGAATCTACAATGTTTTTTTTGCCATTTGACTACGGAACCATAAAATGTATTTAAATTTGCATCGTTCAGTAGTACCTATTTAAAGATTGGTGAAGACTTACCAGTTATAGCATTTTTGGCTTCATCAGGTATGCAAGCATAAACAATCACATAATTCCTGGGGTCATAGTAAAGGAACTTGGTTTTAAAGGATCTTTCTTGTTTTGGATCTGTGAAAAAGAGACGTTGCTACTATTGTACACTCATATGAAAGATATTTATCTCTATCAAAAAACTCGTTGACTTGGCGAGATCAAATATACTCAATCACATTCTAGATGATTAACTAACGCTAGTGCTCACCACTGTCATGTTCCATTTATAAATAAATATATCTGGACAAGTTACACAAATCGAATCTAACTCCAAACTAAACAAATTATATGCTTGTGTTATAGGTGTTATTCAACGATACTAATACATAGAAATACTTTAATAGATACCACCTAATAAATTTAATACACACCCAGACCTAGAAATGCAGACATCTAAATGTTCATCATACAAATGCCTGTCCCCTTCGGGAATCGAACCCGAGCCTCGTGGTTAGTCGGTGTAGTTAGGAGTGTACGCTGGTCACTCGACCAACGAGGCGGTCAAATTAATCTGTGCTCGCCTCTTACGAGCTGCTTGGCAGAATGGCAGATGGTACATACACCACAGCGGACTCGGACCAATAGCGGATAGATGATTGAAGTTGTCCAGTAAATGTATATCCTTAGAAGTCCTTAGTGTCTTCGATTTGTCGTAGGTGACTCAGCTTAGCCTCTGCCGACTTCTTCAGGGATACATACTGTGACTTCTACGTTAGCTTTATTTTAGTTTACCCTCCCCCAGTATTTTGTCTTAAGAACTTACTTCCAAAGGCAAATTTCGTTACCACTTCTCCTGTTTTATTAAAGTTTTTGTCGAAGAAGAAATCTAGTTGTATATATGCAGTATCAGGGGGTGCTTTCCTGGTGTCCGCTACTCTGAATTTGTATAAATTTGACCTTGCGCGACTGCCTCTGTATGCAACGGTTCTTGTATACCCTTCCAGTTCATTCGGATATCTCCCATACGCATACCATATTCCTTGGCCAAACTGAAATTGAAATACGTAACTTTCTATTCATTTGTTTATATTCTCATTTTGTAAAAAATAACAAAATGCTTTTTCTATAAAAAAAATATAACTCGAAAAGTGCTAGCTAGCTCCTGAAGTTTCTATTTATTATTCTATCGTGTTGGGGCTTATTGGATATGTTTTGAATAGTACTTCTCAAGTGCTAGAAATAACCTTTATAGATAAACGATAAAAAAATACGCTCTTCTCCTCGAAGAGTTACACATAAGTAAAACCAGGGTACCCACGATTAGCCAAAAATACTTAACCCTACGTGATAAGCGTCAAACCTACGCCAACTAAGCATTTGTCTACCTCCAGGCAACGTTTTTTTTTCTATTAGAAAATAAAAAAAAATTGATTTGGGCAACCTGAGAACCGAAATATTTGCTACGTAAACCAATTTTATTTAAAACCTTTTTTAATATTAAACGATACAAATGCAATACCATAACGGATACGATTTAGAAGCGTACGAGAAAAGAGTATATTATTTTTCAATTACGAAAGTTGTTTTTTTAAATAGATTAGAAGGAAACAAGCAGAAATATTTCGAGGTAGTAAAAACACACGTTGTTTGTACATACCAAAAATAATGTTGGTGCATTCCCTCGCAGAGACTTGGATGTTGAACCCGGTGCATAAGCAAATTTATCGTTTATTCTAAAGTAGTGTGACATAAATACTTCCCTCGTAGAGTAGGCAGATAATATTGACTACTTAGTGTCAAGATTCTTGCAAATTTGCTTAGTTTCTAACGCATTCAATACTCAAACTTACCAGTTTTCGACACTTTTAATACCACCCTTACATCTTCAATCACATCGTCTAGATTGGTACCACAGGTTTACACGATTCTGGTGCCATAACGTCAATAGCCGCCATTGTAGTGCTACGTAATACAGGGTAACTGGTAAACTTGTATACACACATACATACACATACATACATACATTCTGTTTGTTCAAGATTCAGTTATAGTGCAAAAAGAGATAGATGACTGTTTGAGGAGTCACGTGTTGTTCAGGATCTTTAACAATTTAGGCAAAACTGTTTTGCAATTTGTAACTTTTCCATTGTATTTGTGGTTAATTTTTTAGGTTTTAGGCGGGTTTTTCAGCACAAGTTTTGGACTTTCATGACATTTGACATTTTCGTACGACCGCATACTATAGCATATTATTACAAAAAAAACACGTTTTCAAATTTCAAGTTTTGCTAGAACTGAAAAATTTGTTTAAATCTTATTTCTAGAAGACTTCATTTGTTTAATTTATAATAAATAATAAATTCAAATTCAAATTCAATACAGTATACTTACTAAATTTAAATCCGAAACAACCGCTGTTTTCACTTCAGGACATGAGGTTTTATTAACTGTTAGTGCATTTGAAACTCCTAATATTAACACTACCAAAGCTAAATGTTTCTCCATTTTGTATAACTTTGTGAAAAGTTGATATCGAATGAACAAGAATATTCTTTTGCTAATGAATTTATATATTTATGAAAATGTCAAACATTTCGTTACAAAATGGCATATTAATGAGTTACCTATTATAGCATAATAAAACAATCAATAGAGATAACCCAAAAAACAGGATATCCCAAAACCGCTTCAGCAAGTCAACTATGTAGATTTTTTCCAAAAGTGGAGCGGCCGTAAAAATCTGTAACTATGTTTTTTTTCCCCGTGTTGGTTCGGGCTCCTTTGTAGAATAGACCGTCTGCCTTCCTTGCCAGGCAGCTCGTAAAAGGCGAGCATAGGCTCACTGTCATTAACACTGTGACATCTGACTAGGTGGTAAAGCTTAGCAGCGATTCGTCCGGATTGGTACCACCGCCTTACCTATTCCTGCCGTCATAACGTCATGACGTGTTCCGGTTCGGAGGGTAAGGCAACCGGTAAACTTACTTTTGCTCAAGGCCTAACATCCCGGCCTCAGGTTGGCAACGCACCATTACCACCTTTGGTGTCTCTAGGCGGTGTGAATTTCTTATCATCAGGAAATCCATCTGCTTGTTTGCCTTCCAATATCATAAAAAAATATATTTTTTAAATGATTTACGAACCAATCATCTATCGTTTCTTAGTTAATTTACGGTCCAACATTAAAAAAACGACGGGTTGCACCCCGGGAGTACCAGCAGAAGTGAGAACTTGAATATTAACGTTGTGCATTTTTGTTATTTTGGAATGGTTAGGAAATAATTTTGCACGAATAAAGCAATTATCAGTATGAAAGTACTATAATTTTTATGTGGTATGATAAAATATTCATTTATTGCGCTATCGTATCCAAACATGACAACATGAATATTCGCGCAAGCGCCTTGCGCCGACTTATGAATTTTCGATAGGGTCACGTGTCCTGAAGCGAATTTTGAAGTTTTTACCCATTCCAAAAAAAATTAGCAACGCCGCTAAAGAAGTTTTCACTTCAAATATCTTAAAAAAATATGACCAAAAAAACACATAATAACATGTATCTATATATTAATATTTTTGTGGCTCATAAGGACTAAGCCATTCAAATTTATCAAAATCAAGATATTCCGAGTTTTCTATAAACTCCTCCATTGCTTCTTTAACTGCAGGTTCAGGAGTCAGTGATCTACTTGCTATCCAAGCATATTCTAGAAAAAAAATCAAGATTACAAATTAATTACTTAATGGCGACTGGAAGAATCTTTACATAAACATTAATTATAGCTAAGTTTAAAAATGCCGCAGAATATTTTTCTTTTTTTCTTTCTTTAATTCTTTATTGTACACAAAAAGTAAAAAAAACGAGTAAATATGTAAAATTATACAAAAGGCGAGTTTAACTCTAAAAGAGATTTCTTCCAGCAAACCCAAAATAGTGAGAATGCATAAAAGAAATGTAGAACATCCAGTGCACAATACAAAAACTTGACAAAAAAAACAAAAACTAAATTACTAATTATGACTATAGCGCCAACATGCTAATTAATTACACACCAAAACACTCCATTACTGCCTTCTTAAAAACTCTTTATGATTGAATACTCCAAATTTTACAGCATTTCACAGAGTTTCACAGCATTGAAAGGAAAAGAATGGTTATACAACTTAGTGGAACTACAAGGCAATTTCAAAATTCCACTCAGGTGTGGTCGACATTTTGAATCAAAAGGGTGTAAAAATGTAAAATGTTCGAACAGATATTTAGGAGAAGCAGCATTAAATAGAACTTTGTAAAGGAAACAGAGACAATGAAGGTTTCTACGCTCACGAATGGGAAGCCACTTAAGCCGCTCTCTGAACGTGGAGATATGATCAAATTTCTTCAGGCCGAAAATGAAGCGGATCCCTACATTTTGCAGTCGCTCAAGTTTATTAAGGCATTCCTCAGTAATATCAGGATAACAAATATCAACATAATCCAATAATGGAAGAATAAGTGCTTGAACTAACATTATCTTTGATTTGAAAGGTAGAAATTTTTGTAAGCACTTGATAGAATGAAAGGTTTAGAACAGTTTTTTAAAGATTTGAGTAACGTATGCATTCCAACTTAAATCTTCACTTAACGTCAGACCAAGGTTTTTAGCAAATTTTTGTTAATTTCAAATTTTTTCTTAACTTTTAAAGAAGAAGTCAAACCAGTTGATAGATTTTTACTGGTAACAAATACGATTTTAAAGAGGCTTGAGATTGTTCCTAATACCAGCATTTGTTTAATGAAGCGTAGAACTATTCATATAAACTTTCATCCTTCATTATATTTCTTCGGGGATTTCATTTAAAAAACTGACCTGTGTTTGATTACGGGTCTTTAACTACACTCTTATCAAATTTCATCACAGTTGGCGCACCGATTTACCCGTTACAGTGTAACCGATAGATAACCTTTCGAATTAATAGTATAGTTAGCTAGCTAGCTAGTTAGTTAGCTTGGATACCCGCGACTGTATTAGTGTAGAAAAGTTACGAATTTCATACGAAATTTCATTCCCCTCTATGGTTTTAATTTTTGAATTTGAATTACTATTTATATTTAAACTCGGGTCGTTTTTTACAATATGGTTATTGAATTAGATCAAAAGCTTTCCAACAGTGTAGCAGTGGCCAGTGACAGAGTTTCGCACTTACAACATACGCAATTTTGGTATTTGTTCCTACTGTTGACTAATTCTCTAATACAAGATTATGATTTGCTAACTTTGAGGTTAGATCTTTTCAGAGGGCAGTGGTAATTAGGCACATTTCAGATTCAAGTTGGCAATTTTCTTACCAATAGGAATCAAGTCTACTAATTTGCCTTCCTATTGACTTTTAAATCTATACTAATAATAAAACCATAGAAAAGGTAATGTTGAATATCAAATGTATATAAAAAATAAGTGCAGGTGACTCAAAAGACAGCGAAACACATTTAAAGATTTTTTGTATAAATTAGGCACGTAAGCACTATGTTCCAAGGACGGTCAGGATCCTTTTTTATCGAATTTACTGAAAATATGCCCGTGGCAGAATAGAAAATAACAAAATGTAAATAAAAAAGACAATATGTCATGAATGAATCGGAATTTTAAAAAAACACTATCCCATACCTTTTGTAGCTTTCTCCTGTTTACTGTATTTACAGTAGTATACTATCGCAAAGTTGTCCGTATCATACAGAATAAACTTTGTCTTAAGGCTTATGCTTCTCCTCGGTTCTGTAAAAAATAGAAAACTGCTACATTGTTGAAGTTGAAGAATGTGTTGAAGAATTTGTTACTGGAATTTTACCAAATTTTCTTAGAAAATGTGATAACTTTATGTGAAAACACATACAACATAATGTTATAAATATTTTACTTAAGTAAGTTTTGTTGTACATCCTCTTAGTTCTTAAATTGTTATCATCATAATATTTTTTTTATTTTTCTTGATTGTTTCATGAAGCATTTAAAATTACGATTGTGTATTTAATTATAATAAAATTATTTTTTCTATAGTTTGGAATTCAAACTATTTGTACTCAGATACATGTACTGAAAAACTCACTGATTGTTACATAATATATTTCATTAGAAGTTTTTAAGTTTGATTTATTTAATAATAACATTATTTATAATCCTTGTTATTTTTTAAAATATTTGAGTTCTCTTTGTTGGTTAAAGAAACCCTAAAAAATAATAAGCATTGCTTTTCTACAAGAACTTTTGCTTTCTTGTCGTTAACGTCATGAAAATATCTATTGGGTTGAGTTGTTTGAGAAATCATTCTGCTAAAACCTAACTTCATATTGCAATTTGTGCTTGCCATTATCGTGTTTCACTTTAATATTATATTTTATATGAGGTTATACCACAACCTTCAAAACAGTTGGGAAACTTAAACCAATTGGATACATTTATTTAGATAAATAAGATTAAATAATTTACCAATCCAATAAGATTATTGGATTGGTAAATTTATTTTATGCCTTTAAATTTCAGTTTTGAAGAAGTTCTTGTCACCTGTATTCTTTTAAAATGTATAACTTTGGTTTAAAATTGTCACAATAACCAAATTTAATATTTTAACTTGGTTACTTCCAATGTCTATAGTGTAGATAAACATGTTTTACTTTACTTATTATATACTGTTATCAAGTTTTACATAAGTACTTACGTCCAAAATAAGCTTTCAAAATAACATCGCCTGTCTTATCAAAGTTTTCGGCCAATGAAAATTCAGTTTCCACATATTCAGGAACCGTTTCCGGGTAGTCCAATTTGAGTTTGAATTTATCGTCGCTAACATCACCTTTGTACACAACTACATTTTTCAAATTTTCTAAGTCATTTGCGTATTTCCCTAATACATACCATTTTCCTTGTGTTAGCTTAAATAAAGTCAGAAATTATTAAATCCAGTGTTATTATTATTGTACTTTTAGATATTCCTATACTGTGAGTAAACATTTCAAAATTATTACGAGTTCATATTATTTGCATCAAATAAACAAGCTGTAAACAATCTTTTACCTTTTCTTCTTGTATGGCACCTCGTGAAAGGCCAGGACAAGTCAAATTGTCAAATTGGTGGACGTGTTTGTAATAACAAAAACTACGCCTTACCTACGCCTGCTTTCATAATCACATGGCATTGTAATTTTGAAGATATGTTCTGTTGGACGGAATAGTCAGTGTCCTTGCATATTATGCCTAACTTTCTGGTTACAGGAAATCTGCGTAATTATACATCCATATCTAATGTACAGGCCAATGATGTCTCTAACCAGCGGGATAACCGTGTTCGTATACGGTCCCTTTTTTCTTAAAAATACTATTTAATTATAATTCCTAACAGCGATCCGATAGCAACATCTGAAATATTATTATATCATACACGATGTATTTTGCATGAAGTACGTAAATTTTAATGGTAGCCAATTGCTACAAAATTTGCGACAAGGTTGGTATAAACTAACTTGAAGGAACCCTAAATTTTAACGGAAAAAATATCATTAAATCGTCTAGTAGTAAAAAAATTCATTCGTTTTAGTTACTTATTCATTTTTATCAAAAAAATTACGTTTCTGGTAAAAAAATATAACTAGAATAATAGCAATAATAAATAGGTGCCTGAGTGTTGCGAAGTAACTAGCCCGGATGGACACCACCACCTTATCTATTCCTGCCGCGCAAACATTAAAACTCACTGTTTTTATTTTCTGTGCTCGAATGTAGGTTATATGGCTGATAGGTCCGCCATATAACCTACCTTCTAGTTCCATGTTATCTGAATTCTCAGCCATAAGAAAAACCTATAGTGCCAATAGGCGATGGAGTAGCATGAAGAGAGTCAACTCGTTCGTTCATGTTCTTATTCGTTCGTCACTTTTGTATTACAAGAATATTATACTAGTACTTACAGATTCCAGATTAAAATTATCAACAGTTTTGACCTCTGGACAAGAAGTTCGTTTCACAGTTATTGCATTTGCAAATCCTAATATCAAGAGAATTAAAGGAATTACTTTTTCCATTTCGCTACTATTAAAACTTAACAAAATACTAAATGATCAAAAAAATCACAGACTTCAAAACTTGTATATCTTCGTAAACCATCTAAAGTTTCGGAATAACGTTGTTCTTTAAAAGGAGCGTTATTTAATCTTACACAAAAATAGGAACGAGTTTACTAAAACCTGTCTGTATTAATTTCACAGGTAAGAAGAAAATAAAAAAGCTGAGCTGTTCATTGAACTCTAGTAAATTAATGTATTCGTAATTTTTAACTCCCAAGCTTGTCCAATGTATTGGTGTCATAATGAAATTGGCATATTTATGTATTTCTTAAATAACTTAAGTTCTCCGTATTGATGCCAGCGTCCTAGACTCTACTGCTTTTCTTGAAAGTAATTTGTTAAGAGGCGAGTGTTGGTTTTTTTATTTCAAACATTGTGGTTATGATTAATTGTCACTTGTTTCCTTCCTTCTTCATACGCGCGGCTCTCGCTTCTTATGAGAGGACGTACAAGGAGTTAGATGGTCTAATTTGCACTAGGGACTCTGTATCAACACTAGAAATTACTAAATAGATTTGGGATTTCGGGAAATGATTCAACTAA
>NJDC01003083.1:145329-179231 GCA_002245475.1 Calephelis virginiensis
AGCTTGTCCGATATAGTGGTTTCATAATGAAATTGACATATTTATGTATTTTTTAAATAACTTAAGTTCTCCGTATTGATGTCAGCGTCGTAGACTCTACTGCTTTTCTGGAAAGTAATTTGTTAAGAGGCGAGTGTTAGATTTTTTTATTTAAAACATTGTGGTTATGATTAATTGTCACTTGTTTCCTTCCTTCCTCATACGCGCGGCACTTGCTTCTTATGAGAGGATGTACAAGGAGTAAGATGGTTTAATTTGTACTAGGGACTCTGTATCAACACTAGAAATTACTAAATAGATTTGGGATTTCGGGAAACGATTCAATTAAGCATTGATCATTGATAAATGAATCAACTAAACAGTTTAAAGCAATTATGTTTTCAAAACACATTAAAACCAATATGTAATTCTTTAATCAAAACGAATATGGGTTAGATAGATTATCGATTTTTTTTTTGTTATTTCCTGTTTACTATTAATATTTATATTAATATAAATAATAAATAAATATCCCTGGACAAGTCACACAAACTGAACCTGGGTTAGGTTAGTAAACAAATTGTATGTTATGGGTGTTAGTCAACGATACTAATATATAGAAATACTTAAATAGATACCAAAATATATTTAATAAACACCCAGATCCGGAAATGCAGACATCTAAATGTTCATCTCACAAATGCCTGCCCCCGGGAATGTGGATGGATGAAGGTACCCGGGGAGACCAAGGCTGACATTTCACGATCAGATCAATCGGATATTATCCGAGGGTGGTGTCAAAAGTCTCCGAAACCGGCGTGTTTGTATGAACAGGTTCATGAATGTGAAGGAAGCAAGACAGGTTTATCAGGATCGTGAGGTCTGGCACTCGATACTCTCTGCCTACAGCGTAAGGGACTTGGCGTAAAGATATGTATGTATGTATGTAAAAGTAAAGTTATACACCAGATCAACGGGATAACTGACGTTACTTCGCGTACAACTAAATTGTTTATTATTTATATTTAAATGGAAATTATAAAATATGCAATTACGTCAAATTCATTTTGAAAATGAAATGCATTTGATATTTCATGATCCTCCAACGCTTCCTCTGCTATTTTAATAGTGATTGCAAGAAAGCGGTTTAACAATTTGAGACTCCAAGATCATTAAGAACCTGACTCAAGAGACAATCGTTTTCTTGCCTTTCTATACTGTACTCTACGAATCATATACTCAAGTTTATATTTGTAAAATATCCATACCCTGGTCACAAGCGTCTTGGAGATTTCTGCTGTTATAAAAACAAAAGTTGTTGCCTTTCATTACTTAGAAACTGGCCTTTAAATAAATGTAATCATGATGATTTCTCTGAAAAAAATAATAATCAAATCTTTTTTAAAAACGTTTTAAGTTACGTGTCTACCATTTGTCTGATGTTTGTTAATATTTAAAATGTGGTGTGCGTACAAACAAGTCGTTCTTACTGCAGCTAGTATTATTACCTTCTGAACCGATAAAATATCAAACCCGTTACGGGGGTAGTGACCTAAGCTATCACAAAAAGTCAATATCAAGTTCAAGAATATGTTTGCTTAAAAGCAATAATTCATAATTTATCTATGCAGTTAATTTTAATATCAACATGTACACACTTGTGAACTTCGTGTTTTTTATATCCTTGACATGTCTTTCACAAGGTTTAGTTAATAATGGTTGCCCAGAAGTAGAAACTGTTAAAAACTTTAAGTTAGATCTGGTAAGCTTTAAACTTTAAAGATATGTAACTAGTTGAATGCTTCTTCAAGTAATTAATTTAAGTGTTTTGGGTTAAATAGGCTCTAAAACATTTGGTATTTCATTAAAATTTTACTGAAGTCTTTATCGCAGTTTCTAAGTTTTCTTATTTCAAAACAAAAATGTCAAAGCAGAATTGAAATAATATTGCTTATAATGTTGCTATAAGCTTCCATCTTTTAACCTTCTATTAACATTTATTATTTCTATTTAGTTGTACATAGACAAGTTTGTTTAATAAATTTTGTTCCTGCTTATTAAATTCATTTTGATTCATTTACAATAAAAGGCACTATTTTATACTACAACTTTATCTACGCGGCAACAAATTATCACATTTTTCCTTTCTTTGGTATCCAATAACACCACACTTCACCACCATGGAAAGTGTTCCGGTTATATTCCCCTTATTTTCTGAAATACTGCTAACGATTAAACACTACGATTTTATAACACGTAGGCATGAGTTCCCTTTACAAAGTGCTATTTGTACATGAACCGTCAAAAGCTGTTTATGTCGCATGTTTTACCTGGTGAAATCAAAATGGTATATGTATTATTCGTTTCGTATAAAACACTATAACAATATTACAAACCAAAAGTACAGTATCGCAGGAGCGAGGCCCCAAGTCACTCACAGACACCGTGATAGGTAACAGTAGTTTTTTTCTATCTATACTTATGATAAAACTGAAGGTGGATTCTGTCTCTGTGTACTAAAAGTATTTAAAAAAATGGTGCAAAGGACTAAAAATTGACACCGTAAAACCTGCTAGCTTTTCCAACGGCTGCTAACTTTGCCATAGCCAACTTTTAAGAGAAAATATGTAGAAACGTCTTAATAACAGTTTTTGTCATATTTGTATGTCTTTATAGTAAAATTTATGAGTTAATTGGCAATACCTAATGAGATGTAGCAACCCAGCTTGTTTTGAGATGTCATTTTCGGCGGTTACTTTTTACCAATGTTGGTGGCGTAAAACTTAGTGGTCCGGAACTTTTAACAAAACAAACAAGAAAAACATGGCCTACGGAAGTACTTTTTTGACATTAAGTTAGCATAATTTTCTTTGACTAAATAAAAGCTGATTTACTGTGCTACAATTGCCTCTGTGGTCTAGCGGTTCAGTTGGTGGACTTGACTGCATGAGGTCCCGAGTTCGAATTCCGGGTCGGACAACAAAAAGAAAATTGGATTTCTCCAATTTTCTAATAAAAAAAAAATGTTGTTCGGGATTGGAAATGTGCCCGGTTGGTGATAGGCTTGCCACCTGTCACATTAGGGGACTTAGTGTCTTCGGCTAGTCGTGGGTGCCCCGGTTGTGCGTCTGCCTACCTCTTCGGGGATATGGGCGTGAAGATACTTTACTGTGCTACAAGCCACATGTACTTCAGAATTGGTGTTGGTAAATTAAAAAACCCTAATTAAAACGCCCTTGATGGTGACTTTGCCATGTTCTGTTAGAGGTTAGGGCTGACACAAAACTTCTTATGAATATTTTAAATTGTCACCGTAAGTATCTACTTATAATATAAGTAGGTAGGTACATAGATATCAAATATATAGTGCATGTGCTTGAATGCAGGTTGTTTTACATAAGGTACACAGGGTGGTGGGTAATTTAAAAAGTTTTTTTTGGGTTAGAATAATTATACCTACATGTGAAGTTATTTAGTTATTTGCGTAAATACTGTGTAGCGTTACAATTTCACAATAGTTTCTTCCATGTTTTTTATAGTTTGATTTTTTATAGATAGGTTCATATTTATGTATATCTCTGACTGCCACGAAAACATTAGAGACTGATTATGCTTAATAACGTTCCATGCATTTTTATTTAAATATTTAAAAAAGAAATAGAGACTTACTTTGCTTTAGGATAAATATTAATTTATACTATTTTACAAATGAAGAAGTTAAGAAACGAACTGGAAGTTAAATATGATGTACGAAGGCATCTATCAAATTAACAAACTATAGAAATGAATACAATATATTCACAACGAATAAGAGTGTACGTTGATCTTATTAAAGTTGATTATGTTTTTTATATATTTTTTTTTCTACTACTAAAACATTTTTATTTGACAACCCTAACCCTAACTTTTTCTTACTATCAAATATTTTGAAAAGGTTGGTGAATTTGCCACAGTTGAATTGCCAGAACTAAATACTAAAAAGTTTCACATTTATTTTACGGGTTACAGAAAGAGTGCAAATATGTTACTTTGTAACACCATAAACTCCAAAAAAATTATTTTTATTTTCACATGGCATATTTACTAGAAGTGGCTAATGACTTTGCAATATTTGTTTTTATGCTTTAAATATTTTAATTTACAAAATAAAAGAGATGTTTGGTAATAATCTGAATTTTCATGAAATTTCGCTACGTCTAGGTAACTACACCTAGACGTAGCGAAATTTCATGAAAATTATGATGTTTTCATGTAACAATATTTTTTAAAGCGAATCAAACTCTTTGACACATGAAAAAGTGGCAAAGTAAGCAGGTTTCACAAACATTTTTTTATGATATTGGAAGGCAAACAAGCAGATGGATTTCCTGATGGTAAGAAATTCCGGCCGCCTAGAGACAGCAATGTTGGTAATGGTGCGTTGTCAACCTGAGGCCGGGATGTTAGGCCTCGAGCAAACCTTCCGGCTACCTTACCCTGCGAACTGGAACACGTCATGACGTTATGTTGGCAGGAATAGGTAAGGCGGTGGTACCAATCCAGGTGAGTCGCTGCGAAACTCTACGTTGTGTCACGGTGTTGATGACGATAAGCCTATACTCGTCTTTTACGAGCTGCCTGGTAGGAAGGCAGATGGTCTCTTCTGCAAAGAAGCCTAAACCAACACGGAACCACATATTTTTAGCATTTTTAGAACTTTCGACTTTCTGTCCCATTGATTCTTGTATCATGACTGTGATTCACTCGGAATCTACTGAACTGACTACTACTACTGAACTTAAAGAAATTAGATTGATAGGTATATTACGTTTACAGGAAGGTTGTAGGAAACTTTTTGTCCCCCCATTTTAAGAGGGTTGCCGAGGAAGAAATCAAATGAAATGAAACAAAACGAAATAAAATGAAAAGAAATTTATTTTCGGATTATGTGTGTCTAAAAGTTTTTACAAAATACTTATCCGTCTCAATATATTCTGCTACATTGTGGTGAGCAAATATAAGAGGGATAAAAATGTATATTGGGCTACAATTTGTTAACTTACCATATGATTTGATTTATTTGTTTTTTGATTTGTAATATGTGCTTTACATATTGACCAGCATTTTTCCAAAGTCGTTTAAAAAATATTATAAGAAGTAAGAATTTTAAATCTATTATTAGCTTAATTTAATAAATAATTTAATAACCTTATCTAACTACTATTTGATAATTGCGTTAATGATTCAAGTCACCGATGTAATAAAGAAGAGCATAACATGTTACGTATGAGTTTTGGAGTTTTGGTTTGGAGTTGATTAATAAAATGACACATGACTAAATCCTCCATATTCACTCTGTATTCGTACAAGACATAAACAGTCAATTACTACTTTTCCAACTACTAGATAAATAAATACACCAAGGAATATAAATACTCTTTAGCAAGAGAAGTACACTAAAAATCACTAAACAAAACCTCTGTGTACTATCACTGAGCTACATCAATGTCTAACTTCTTGTTTTGGTGTCTAGACACTAATAAGATCACTGTATCGTCGTTTTTGATATAAGAATAGTTCAAAAAACACCAAATGCTATATGAATGCCACACAAACATAATACTTAAACATTGTAAAAGTTTTAACTGACTTAAATTGTGGATTTTATTTTACGATTAGTATACTTCGAGGTCAATGGTTTAACATAAAACAAAAGAGTATCTATATTCCTTGACCTAAAACATTTTTAACATGACATTGATTGATTGACATTTGTAGTTTACATTTTTGTATTTCAGTTTGGAAAAGGAGTATGGCATCAAGTGGCCAGATATCCAATTGAAGCCGAAATGGCACTTTGCTGGAGTTTTGAATACGCACCTCAAGGAGACAAAATAAAAGGCCAAGTCCTCGGAGCTGCAAATCTCCCAGCGGATTCTCCAAAGTTTTTGGAAACGTTGATTTCAGTGGATCCTGAAGCTGGAGATAGGGGAGAACTGCACCATGAAATGATTTATGGATGTTAGTAATATTATAGTTACGGTTACACTAACTAGATATTTTCACGATTGTATCCTTGAAAGTGTAGGCAGAGGTTTATAAATTATGGTGTTATTATATGGTGGTTATCCAAGGAACCCCGTTTATCCGAAGCTACTTGGTTCCACAATTTGATGGTAGGATTAAATAATAGGTGATGTAAACACTATTACTAATTAACTATTAGATAAAAAGTACTAACGCTTTACAATTTTAGATTCATACATTTATTCACATAAAAGAACATGGAAATTAATTGCAATTTAGTACTTTGCAGTAGCTTGTTATATTTGCTCCTCTATTTAGTATTTATTTGCTTAGCAATGTATATCTATGTGAAAGTTTGTGAGTGTGTATGTATGTATGAATGTTACTCTCTCACCTTCAAATGGCTGAGCAGATTTGTCTGAAATTTGGAACACAGATAGATTGTGACATGGATTAACATATAGTCTACATTTAAGAATGATCGCACAACGAGTTTGTGAAAACACGAGTGAAGCCGCAGGCAATAGTTAGTGTATTATATTTTATGCTGAAGATTCGAGCACCCTACACTTGTACACCTGGCTTAAAAACCCGGTGAATGAAGCTATGTATGGAGCAAAGTTTATTTTGCCTATAAACGTTGCGTATTTTTGTTGCAGAAAAAAATCAACACAAAAGTCATTGACTTAAAAATTAATTGAACAATAACAACTGCAATTATTACCATCACGAAGTTAAATTTTCATTTGTAAGAAAGTCAATGCAATGAATAATTATAAGACTGACTTTACAAACACATTTAATGTATTATTAGCTGAACGGATGAAATAAATTATTTATGAATATCAAATTCAAACACTAATTATATAATAGTAAAAAAAATGAAGTTGTCTTGTCTTAACTATGAGAGTTGAATTTTTTTAATGTGAATATTTTTCTGAAAAACTAGCACAAAAAAAATAAACTAAGTAGAAAAATTTGACCATTCCTTCACGCGTGATGCGATAACCAAGGAAAATGAGAACTGTTTTTTTTACATGACTTACATTATAGTTTACATTTGATGTTAGACAAAAATCCAATTCTTTTTGATAAAAATCAAATACACAAACCGACAGATTTCTTAATGGTAAAAAGGACACATTTCCCCGTCTTGGTTCGGGCTCATTTGCAGAATAGACCATCTGCCTTCCTGCCAGACAGCTCTTAAAGGCGAGCATTAGCTTACCGCCACTAACACCGTGACATCTGACTAGGTTGGTGGAGGCCTCGCCCGGATTGGTACCACGACCTTATTTATTTCTGCAGCCAAAACATTAGCACTTGCCGTTGACGTGTTTCGATTTGGAAGATGAGGTAGCAGGTACATTTACTTTAGCTCGAGACCTAACTTCCCCGCCTCGGGTTGGCTACATCTGACTAGGTTGGTGGAGGCCTCGCCCGGATTGGTACCACGACCTTATTTATTTCTGCAGCCAAAACATTAGCACTTGCCGTTGACGTGTTTCGATTTGGAAGATGAGGTAGCAGGTACATTTACTTTAGCTCGAGACCTAACTTCCCCGCCTCGGGTTGGCTACGCACCATCACCACCTTTGGTGTCTTTAGGCAGGGTTTTTCTTACCATCAGGAATCCGTCTGCTTGTTGACTTCCAATATCATAAAAATATAAACACGAAAGGTAAAACTTTTAAAGTATTCATTACATCACATGAATTCATTTTTTATATTAAACAGATCCCCGTAAGTCGGTTCAAGGGCACGAGTACATCCTAGCCATCGACTACGATAAATACTACATTGGCTATGAATGTATATTTGATGAGAAGACCAAAACTCCTAAAGGTAACTTTTTTCTTTTCTAAGCTAGTTGATAGATTCATGCAATGACTTTCACGAATTTCCACGGTGGTACACCTAGGACCACATCTTATGTCACCTAATAGGTCATCATACTAGTTCAATAAAGTATTCTATAAATTTTAAAGAAAGAAAAAATTTCGCCCCAGACAGGATTTGAACCTTTCGTCTCAAGCCGACGAATGCTCTAACCAACTGAGCTACTGAGGATTCAAGTCCCGTGGCGAAATTTTTAATTCCTTTCTAACCCGTTAACGCGGGTAGTTATGTCCTATAGATTCACAATTTCTTCTTTCTTTAAAATTTATAGAAAATTTATCCCAAGCACAGGGCAAGTGCTAAAATAAAAATACGTTTCAATAAAGTATCCCAGCATAGTGATGTCGGAATGCTTACGGCTCTGTTGTCGAGAGGATGGCTACATTGTCAGTATTCCGTGCCTAGATTTACTCACCGCACAGTGACTTCCAGAGTTCCAGAATGTTGATATATTCCGTAGCATATCATATAAAACATACAGGACGACATTTGAAAGACCAGCTTTTGAGAAAGGGTTGGAAATCGATAACATTTTCGATTTTTGAAGTAATTGAAAAAAATTATAATTTTTATGCGTCGCAAAATACAAAATGTGTGGTTATAACGTAATCAAAGCATTCAACTGTTTCTCGCCAACCGCAATCGCATGCGCAGGCTGTTGACGTCATGATTCGTTACCTGGTACGATATAGCGGTATAACAAGGGAAGTATTACCGCGGAAGATTTAAAACAAATGCTTATAGAAGTGAATATTTCAATTTGGCAATAATATTTAAAATTAGTCACTAACATGAGAACAAAATTATAAAAAAATAAGTTTGTTAATAATAGTCCGATAGGGTAGTTGAAAGATAAATCAACAATTTAAAGACGGTAGTTGGAGAATACGAGCTCGCTGTTACACTCATATTCTATTCCTACGCGGTTTGATCAATGTGACCGACGGTACAATAACAAGCGTTTATTATGCGATAGCAATATTATTATTAATGTAAGTCGTTAGTCTTTTTTGAAAAATACTAAGTGAGCTCGCTTCTTTGACATCATCTAGAATTGTGCTCCCTTGAAAATCAATTTTGTCAGTTTTGAAAATCAAAATTTGGCCGGTCTTTTGAAAGTTATTAAGTATTAAGTATAAGTATATTCACATCCCTCTTAAACAACAAAGGTATAAAATTTGAAGGTAATTGCGTCTCAAATACCACAAAGATCTCGCTGATCTAGCGGTGGGCCATTATGAAGAGGCGTCATCATCATAAGCGCCCACTTGTTATAGCTATCTCATTAAAAAAACTTAAGGCACTTAAGGTCCTTATCCTTAGGTTAGCAATGCTAGTAATAAAACTGTAGCGTATATAGTTGGAAATTTTTATGATATTGGAAGGCGAAGAAGTAGACGGATTTCCTGATGGTAAGAAATTCACGACGCCTAGAGACACCATAGGGGATAATGGTGCGTTGCCAACCTGAGGCCGGGATGTTAAGCTTCCAGCAAAAGTTTACCGACCACCTTACCCTCCAAACCGGAACACGTCGTGACGTTACAGCGGCACGAAGAGGTAAGGCGGTGGTACCGATCCGGGTGAGTCACTGCGAAACTTTACGACTTAGTCAGATTTCACGGTGTTAGTGACGACAAGCATGTTTGCCTTTCACGAGCTGCCTGGTAGGAACGCAGATGGTCTATTCTGCAAAGGAGCCCGGACCAACACGGGAAAGCCCGTTTGAATTTATGAAACGTTCTATTTTCATAAAAATATTTTTTCCAGAGTATGCTTGGGTGGTGTCAAGAACGAAGGACATCGACAGTGACGTCAGAGCGGCCATTGACAATCACATCAAGTCTTCCACGGTTTTAGATGCTAACAAATTTATATGGTTGAAAAAAGAATCTTGCCAGTAAGAAGACGTTGTATGAATGCTGTTCAATTGTAATAAATAAGTAAATAAACAGCCGTTGTAACAAAAAAACCTTTGTGTATTCAATTTTGTTAGGATTATGATAACGACGATAAACACTACCTACTGAAATAAAATTATATCATTAAGTTTACATTAATTTATTCTCTATCAATATTAAAATTAATTAATCATCAGTATAATATTTTTATACTATTTATAATATTTTTTTGACTTTTGCATTTACTTTAATATAAAATTTAAAAACGTCATTTTATATTACTTAGTTACTTTGCGAAAGTGTGGATTTTGTATGAACTGTCCTGAAAATCGAATAGTCAGATTTTGATTAAATTCAAATGGATTTCCAGGAAAACAACCGTTTTCAAACACAATGGCAATAATTAGAATCATTGTTTATGGAAAAATCTTCAGAATAACACAAACATTCGAAATCAGGTTAAATAAAATTGGTTCAAAAGTCATCTTTGTGATACACTTTTATTTTGAATGCTATTCCTGAAGGGAGAAGTACTTTTAAACACCTAGATAGGATAAAGTTGAAAATTTGACAAGTTCCGGTAAAGAGTTACCTTTCGGATCATTACGAGAACAGCTCCATGTCATAATAACTTTGCATTGTCGTCGGATTTATGTCTGTACGCAAAGTTTCGGTTCAGTTGGTAGCACATAAGATCAAATTAGAATTGCAATTTGCACAATACCATTACAAACACTAGAATGGGTGAAACTAAATAAATGCTTGTAAAAGAAGTCAGATAATTCTTTCCGAATGTTTTGGAATTATCTCTGTCCGCGTCGCAAAGAAAGATTTTAACGAAGATTTAAAAAAAGATTGTAACGTTTTCACGTATATTATAACATTGCACACATAATTCACATCTTGGAGTTTCTGTAAGCCATTGTATTGTTTTTTGTCTGAATTAATTTCAAAATCGAATATCTATCGAAATCGAAATTTAAATGAAACTATACTTATAATATAAATTGGAAAGTCTGTCTGTCGCCCTTTCACAACTTAACCGCTGAACTAATATTGATTAAATTTGATATACTTATAGCCAAAGATCCTAGTTCAAACACTGGGTACTATTTTTTCAAAAATCATACCTGATTGACTACGATATGTGATGAAAGTTTTGTATCGTAACTTTTCGACGCTGGCAGCTAGTCCTATATACAGTGTGACGCTTAAACTACCAGCCTAATTTTGAGAAATCATTCGGAATTAATAACACTTTTGATATATGAAGTAATGAAAAAAAAACTATCTTCACGCCCATATCCCCGAAGTCGTAGGCAGAGGCACAACCAGGGCACCCACGACTAGCCGAAGACACTAAGTCCCACAATGATAGGTGGCAAACCTATCGCCAACCGGGCACATTTCCAATCCCGAGCAACATTTTTTTTTAGAAAATTAGAAAAACCCAATTTTCTTTTTGTTGCCCGACCCGGGATCCAAACCCGGGACCTCGTGCAGTCAAGTCTAACAACTGAACCGCTAGACCACACAGGCGATAGTAATTAAAAATATTAAAAAATCATGTTATAATAATTTTTGTCCTACGCAAAATACAAGTTGTATGGTTATAACGTTAACAAGGCATAAAACTGGTTCTCACTGACCGTAGTCACATTCGCAGGCTGGTGACGTGATGCGGACTGTTTTAAATTAATGTTTATAAAAGTGTATATTACAATTTGGAAATAATATTTCAAATGCATTTAAGCCTTTTATATTAAAATTTGTTCGGTCCTTTCAAAGTAACCCTGTACATACTTACCTAGATAATACTAGCTGCCTGTTCCGGCTTCGCTCGGATGGTAATTTTTTTGATCATAAATTGAGATGTAAGCTATCCTATCTTTCCAGTTGGATCAAACTGCACACGGTGTGCAAATTTTATTGAAATCGGTTAAGTAGTGGAGGAGTCCATTGCGGACAGACAACGTGATACGTAGTTTAATACCTACATAATATAATGACACTGGAAAAACGTAAAATCGTGTACCCACATTGAACTTTCTTTTTAAATTTTAACCGTGCAGTTTTCGTTTCTCTATATCTTGATTGGGAATTGCGCCGAAGGAATAGATAATTTTGAACGAAACTTAGTACTTAGTACTTAGTAGAACATTTAAAGTTTTTAAGAACCTTTGTCAAGGTAGGTACCTTGACAAAGGTTCTTAAAAACTTTTCATCTTGGAATTTGGTTGAGTAACCAAGAAACGTATATTATGTTAATAACAAGAGACAGTAATTTCACATAAAGCGTAATTCGAAACAATTATTTTTCTGATACAGAGGTGATTGTCAATTTTGTTATTATTTATATGAAAGGTCAGCGAACTAGCACACGGATTTCTTAATGGTAAGAAATAACTGTTGTCTATAGACATTATTGATGTTATAGGTGCGTTGCTGTTCTGTAGCCGGCATATTAGGACTTTTTTATGGAGGCAAGAATAGTTAAGGCGGTGTTTCCCTTAATTGAAAAGTTGCTACGTATACCACTCTACCACCAGTGGTCCTGAGCTATGCAACCTGCATTCGCCTCTTAAGATTTGCTAGGCAGAGGAGCATATAGTATATTGTACTCAGTGAACCCAGATAAACACGAGGCAAAGTGATTATCGTAGTTATAAAAATATGTAGACCACTAATTTTTAATTTGATGCCTGAGCAAAATTTTACAGCAAAGATTGCTTCTTCGTAACTCGACGTTACCATTTATCTACAAGTTTTGGTCGAAATACAAATATTCATAGTTATAGATTATCCCCGGTTTTGTTGTATATATTTTTTATACATATACCTACCACATCCCTATAACTTATAGTTGTAAAATATGTGTATCGTAGCCAAAACTCGTAATTAAACTATTTTTGATTCTAATGACAATTTTTTTTGAGAATTTAAGTTCTTATTATGCGTTTTTGTGTGAAGTTTCTTTATTAAAAGTTTTGCTAATAACTGACACATTTGTGGAATTGCTTGTCTTATGCGCTAAGCTCAATTTTTAAAATTACAATAGATTTTTATGCTTGAAACTAAAAATGATTGATTTTTATGCTTGAAAGTATGATTGTTAAAGAGCTCTGAAACGGTAACAATAAATTATCGTGTCACCCCTGCTTCACATGTGTATAAAATATACATATAAATCTTCTTCTTTAAACACTTTATTCATGAAAAAAACCGCATCAAAATCCGTTGTGTAGTTTTAAAGATAAAATAATACAAAGGGTCATAGGGACAGAGGAAGTGACTTTGTATTACACTATGTAGTGACAGTATTGTAGTCTTTTTATTGATTTGTTTTAGCAGTGCAGTCGAATTACTGTTTATTTGTATTGTACTTACATGATTAAGCCGAAACAATATGCAGTACCTTACGATTCAGTACATTACTAGTATCCTGATTTAAAACTCTATATTCAATACATCCGTGATCATTGTAAGGTATCAGTTAGTTCTTGTGGAAACTGATTTAACAATTTTTAGGCGCTGGTGTAGTAACAATAAAAAATTACATTATTAGTTATTTTAGCCAATGTTTAGTCATCAAAAGAAAAAAATAGTTTTAACCAGTATTGGTAGTCCATACATTTTATAAAACAAAGCCCCCGGACGTGTCTATCTGTCTGATTTCAAATGATTCTGACCAGTGAATGATTCTTAAAGAGGTTTAGAAGTATAATTCGTTAAGGTTTTGCGTAAATTTGTTAAAATATGATTACATTTTACCGAAAAGGCTGCAAAAACCTTTAGAGTTATAACAAACCAACGTATAAGGAGATTTTCCCTTTCTTCAAGCGTAATAAAAAATCCACAACAGTATATTTTTACGTGAGTTGGTACAATGAGTAACTCTGCGTTACTTCTCTATTATTTTATTATTAATTATACATATCATATTAATATCATAAATGCGAAAGTTTGTATGTACGTATGTTGCCTCTGTGGTCTAGCGGTCCAGGTGTCGGACTTGACTTCTTGAGGTCCCGAGTTTGATCCCCGGGTCGGGCAAAAAAATAAATAAAATGTATATTTTCATTTTTCTAATGAAAATTACGTTGATCGGGATCGGACATGTACCCGGTTGGCGATAGGCTTGCCACCTATCACGTTGTGGGACTTAGTGTCTTCGACTAGTCGTGGGTGCCTTGTTTTACCTCTGCCTATTCTTTCGGGGATATGGGCGTGAAGATACCTATTTTTAGTTTTTATATTAGTTTGTTTGTTTGTAACAACTGCTGAACCGATTTTAATGAAATTTGACACACACATAGAGGGTAACTTGGATTAACACCTAGGATAGTTCTTATCCCGAAACAATGTTCCTGTGGGACCACGCGGGCAATACCACGTGCAATAGCTAGTATGTAATAATACTGTAGTTAATATAATGTGTTAAGAAAGCGAAGAAGCACCTGGTTTTCCTTATAAGAGATCACACATGTCTTAGCCTATAGGTGCGTCGCTGTATGTAGTTAATAGTATTGTAGATGTTAATAGTTCCACGTTGGTGGTAAACATTGGTTTGGATCCATGTAGAACGTAATTTTAACAAAAAAATACGACAGGTTGCACTCCGGGAGCGCCGGCAGAAATGAAAACTTGAACATTAACGTTGTGCATTTTTGATATTTTGGAATGTTTAGGGAGTAATTTTGCACAAAATGTTTTAATTATTAGTATAAAAGTACTATCATTTTTATGCATTTAAGTGGTAGAATACAATATACATTTATTGCACATGACAGCTCTAATATTTGCTTTTTTATGACTAAATTGTTGCTAATCTTGCGATTTTTTGCAACTTCACCGAGCTTTATCGAACATTCGCGCAAGCGCCATGCGCCGTCTAAACGAAACAGCAGGCACACGAATACATTTTTGCCGCGCCATAGAAAGAGAGGGAGAAACTTCCTCACCTACGCCGCGCCGGATGTTCACTCTCCATCCGTCTTACGAAAGTCCACTGTGCAAGTCGATCGGGTACCCCACCATCCAGACCTGGACATGATACTTTCATTATGGACGGCAAGAACAGGTAAAAGGCTGTGAATACCTACTTGTACACGTTGCAGCACTATACCGTAACTAGTATTTTAAGTAATGCCAAATTCAACATATGCTCGCTTCTTACTAGCTACCTGGAAGTGAGGTAAATGATTTATTCTACACGGACTAATCAGGGGTCTACGGTTCAGAACTCTGCGATGCTATTAATTGTACTAATACTTAGTATGTACAAGTTGAAAACAGTTCGAGTATATTGTCCATGTTGTTTATCAAGGTCGCTGACCCTACAGACGAATAAGATGGAAGACTTGTTCATAGGTGCGACTTTATCACTTTCAGCCAAGGATATTTAAAGGTCTCCAGTTGAATAACCACTCATAGTTATTACGACGACTTCATCATGTATTGGTTCGTCTCTTTGTTATGCTGGTTTGGTTATGTGAATTTTACTTTTAGCTTGCCATCGGATAATGTGTGTCCCGATGTGGAACCTGTGAAAAATTTTAATGAGACCGCCGTAAGTGACTTACATTTATTTATTTAATGCTTTATTGCAAACGACAAATCAAAAAATATGCAAAATACAGGTGATGTTAAAGGCACAAAAGGCGAGCTAATCTCTTATTATAGAAACTTCTTGTAGCCAACCCAAAAAATTAAATGGAAAAACTGTTACAGCTATACTAACAACATAAATATCAACAAGCAATTTTCTTCAATTTAAAAAAAATACATTAATAAATGTAATTGATATCTACTTAATTTCTATAAATTATTAATAATGTTAAAAGTTGATGTTGTTGTGCCCGGTTGGCGATAAGCATGCCACCTATCACATTGTGGGACTTGGTATCTTCGGCTAGTCGTGGGTGCCTTGGTTGTGCTTACCTACCTCTTTGGGGATATTAGCGTGAAGATAATTTCAAATGTAGATAAAAAGCTTATAAATATTATTTACTCAATCGTTTTAATAGTTGACCACTTTGTTAATCGAGCAGCTAGAGTCCTATCCTATCGTCACCGACCAATCACGGGGCCCGGGTCCGATTCACGTTGGAATTTAGATTTTTGCATAACCGGGTCTGAATGTGTTCATGAAATTAATTTTAGTGTCTATTTAAGTGTTTCTATGTTAACTAACACCTATGTCACAATTTAAATATTTTGCTTACTTTGGAGTTTACAATTTGTAAATTGTCCAGGGGTATTTATTCATTTACTTGTTAAATTTCGATTCATTGAAGTATTTTGTTAATTACTACTTCCTCTCTTTCCTATTACTACTATTATTATTACTATTTCCTCTCTTCCTGGTACATTTTCATCAACACATCCAGCAAATAGACACGAGTGCCACAACTAATTAAGCTAAAGATGACGTCCCTAGGACGACCGCCGAAGAAGTGGCTGTCAAAATTGAGCTACACAAATGAGATTCACTTCTGAACCTGTCTTTGTTTTATGATCAAAGGGTTCTGAAGATAACTGTCGAAGACGTACAAGATATCTGACTTGAAACTATTTTACGAACATGACTCAAATATTTCTTAAAAATATTATACGATTAAAAATAGTTTAAAACGAGGAACAACCTCGACATTCACAGCTGCATCTTTTTAGTCTGTTGTGTTTTGAGCTCTTATCATACGTTTCGAGCCACAGTTAGCACTAGCTGCCCACCCTCGCTTCGCTTCGGTTATTCAAAAATAAAATTCAACGATGTTTAATTTTGCGCCCGGAGATTTTAACTCTTTAATAACTTATTAGTTGTTATTTTTTTTTCTGAAAAAAGGCAATTTTGATCTAAATTACACGCATAACGTATCTGACATATTTATTTGATTAAGGGTTAACACTGTTTTCGTGTCTTCGGCTAGTCGTCGGTGCTCTGGTTGTGCCTCTGCCTAAGCCTTCGGGGATATGGGCGTGAAGATGCTTTTTTTATGTACAAAGTCAACGCTTTAAGGTTTTATTGTACTGAGGTTGTAACAAGTATACTCCAAACAAGACTTGTCTAAATTTTCAAGAACGTAGCTCAAGTAAATAGTTAGAAACAATTAATAATTATTGGTCACGTATTTCACCGTAGTTTGCATAGCCATGGTGTTTATTTTTTTTAATATATCAAATCAGTCTATATCGTCTTTTGGACTTGTTGAACTGGTAGAATAATTTAACAACCTTATTACTAGATTAAGTCACCAGCAAGAGACAGGGTTGATTTCATCCTTGACTAAATTGTTGCTTTTTAATATCATTTTTATTTTCAGTTCCTAGGAAGCTGGCATGTTATCGCGAGATATCCCAATAACTACGAAGTTTCTGATTGTGGCACATATGACATAGGAAGAATAGGGGATAAACTAAAACTTACATATTTAACTACCACAGCACTTCCAAAGGATTCGCCTCAATTTCTTGAAACGACCTTTGAGGTTCCTCCTGGAGACAAGGGAATATTAAAACATGAAGTAACATTTGGATGTATGTGTTTATGTTTATAATGCTAAATTTCCCCGATGAACATCTTGAAAGCTGGCCCACGGATTAATTTAATTCTAAAAGTGAAATTTAGATTCAATAAATCCGTTGTTTTCATCTATCCCACCTAGCTATCCCACCCTAGAATACCGTTGATATAGAACTGCAACAACTCTCCGAATGACCAAAAACTACTTCAACTATGTTTAGGGTGAACAAGAAAGAGAGAAAAGTTAAAAAATATTTCGTAAAAACCGGACAGAATGTTTGTCAAGTAAAGCCATTTCTAGACACTGTGTTTGGTTTTAAATTATAACCTCACTTTTTATGTGGTAAAATACATTGTGGAAGCATTATAATCTAGGCGTTATATTTTCTGCCCCCTCTTAAAAGAAAGGATATTTTTAGATTAGGTTCTTATAAACCGGAGGGATCCCACTTACTTACTTGATTGTTTACTCCTTGTACAAATCTTAGAAATCGGTGCAGCGGTTCTTAAGCTGTGTATAGTGAAAACAGCATACGTTTGTTACTATGTTATATTTTATGAGCTTTTTTGATTTATATTGGATGATAACATGGACGCAAGTTTTATAGCAAAAAGAAATATAGAGCACCAACAAACACAGCACTAAGTATTATGTTACATTGTAGCAAATAACTCTGGGTCAAATCCATACTACATAAAGACATACATTCACTTGAAATCTCTTACGAATTACGCAGAAAGTATCGAGTGCCAAATCTCTGGCTTCCTCCAGATTCATTACCCTTTTTATATAAATACGCCAGTTTCGTAGACTGTTAACACCAGCCTCGGATAATCCCCGAGCGACTTGATAGTGGAATATCAACCTAGGTCTTCCCAGGTATGTACATTCTGTAAAAATATCGGGAATGGATTAACTGTTAATGGTTCCGTTTTTTATGTTGTTAGATTGGCCTAAACTGCATCTACTATTTATATTAAATACTGTGCTGTTTTTAGTTGTATTATCTTAATCCCACAATGTGAAATGTATCAACGAATTTCGTCCAAAGTTATTTTTTATGAGAAAATTTAATTTTTAGTTGCTCACACGGGGATCGCATCCCCATGAAGTCATAGCGCGGAGAGCCCACAGACTCGAAAACGTATTATTTTTAAGTAGAACCTTGGTCGTTCAGTTTTTGGCAATATTATTGCGAAGCATAAAAGTGCAATAAAAAAGCGAATTCCCTCAATTTCAAATTGCTCAGATTTATCATTAAGTATCTTAGAGTAGTTTGGTAAAAATAGCGTTATAGTTTTATGTTATACATGTTTACTTACTTCTCACTTAAGTAAAATTTTATAATTTGTCCAAATAAAAAAAAAGTAAAAAAAAATATATTTGTCCAAATATATTAATATAATTTTAAACTTAAAATTAAATATATTATGAATTGTTATCGTGTTAGGTATGTTTGTTTATGTATGAGATCGGAGTTATTTTCTTGCAGACGGATTTTATAATAGTAATGAAATTTAAAGTGGCCACCGTAGTAAAATGACAAATTATATATATTTGTATAACCTCGCCTCTGTGGTTTAGCGGTCCAGGTATTTGACTTGATTTTGATGAGGTCCTGGGTTCGATCCCCGGGTCGGGCTAGAAAGAAAATGTGGTTTCTCCATTTTCTAATTAAAAATGTTGCTCAGGATTGGATGTGCGTCCGGTTGGCGATAGGCTTACCACCTATCACATTGTAGGACTTAGCGTCTTAGGCTAATCGTGGACGCCCTGGTTGTGCCTTTCCTACTTCTTCGGAGATACGGGAGTGAAGATACTTTTTTATGACCTCTCTGTCTTAATAATTCTGCGTTGCCGTTGATTTCATGCGGTCCCGGATTTCATTCCGGGATTAGGCAACGCAAAATCGTTTTTACAATTTTCGAAAAAAAAACAGGTTTAGAATGGTGTTAATAAAATATCATCAACTGTTTCTTTACCCTGGTCGACGATAAATTACCACCTATCACATTTTAGAACAAAGTAGCTTCGACTAATTGGGGGTACCTTGGTTGTAAGTAGTATATTATAGTACCTCTGAATACTTCTTCAGATAGATACTTTTACCTAACCCACCTAATACAGGTACCAAATCTTAGACTTGAAGTGTAGAATATAATATATTTATAAATGTTTTTTCTAAATAATCTATTTTAACAACATACTGTTTTTAAATAATCTTTTTGTTTTGACTTTAAACAGATCCTCAGGTCAAGTTTAATCTTGAGGAAAACATTTTAGCAATTGATTACGATAAATATTTCATCAGTTACGGATGCCAATATGAAGAAGAGTCAACATATGAAGGTAATTGGATCGAACATTTTATTTTATTTTAAATTATTTTTTGGAGGTAAAACTTACAAAACGTATTCTGCGGTTGACATCTCTAAAAATCAGAAAACTTAATTAAATTAAGTTTTGATACAGCTTACCTACCCATTAAATCACTTATAAATTTCATCGTAATTGATTCAGCGCACCTGTATTTGCACATATATATTTATATATATATATATATACATATATATACATATACATAGTTTGAAACAAAGTCTCTTTTCGTCGTCTATATACTAACATTTTCAAAACTAGTTGTTAATAAGGTTTTTTAAATAAAGTGTGTTTGTGTTTTTTAAAGCCTATTATGTACATGTATGTTCTAAAACACGTAAGCTGGTAGACTTGCACAATATGGTGTCTATAGGCGACAGTCGTCTCTTGCCATCAGGAGAGCCGTTCGCTTCTTCGTTAACCTGTAACATAAAAAAACACGAAACATAAAAATGTAGCATTAGAAATACATTAGAGGGAGTTAAAGCGGAGCTACAATAGAGTACTCTACCAATCAAGTTAAGGTCTACGTATAAAGGTATAACCTAAACCAATTTAAGGCACTGGACTGCCACCAGCTGGTGATTTGACCATCACATATTCAAACCACAAAAATGGGTTGCACTGGGGAGTGCTGGTAGAAGTGAAAACTTGAATATTAACGTTGTGCATTTTTGATATTTTGGAATGGTTAAGGAATAATTTTGCACGAATTGCTTTAATTATCAATATGAAAGTACTATAATTTCAGATGTTAGAATACAATATTCATTTGTTGCGCTATCGTACACAAACATGACAACACGAACATTAGTGCAAGCGCCCTGTGCCGTCTTACAAATTTTCGTCTAACGAAATTTCAAGTCACGTGTCCTGACGCGAGTTTAGAAGTATTTACTTCAAAAATTAGTCAGACTACTCTAAATCAGAAGTTTTAACGTCTTTACTTTTTACAGAATATGCCTGGATATCGACTAGATCGAAGGAGGTTGACATGAATACTAAAGCAACCATAGAAAGTTTTATAAAATCGTCGAAGATTCTAGACGGTGGTAAATTTTATTGGTTGGAGCAACAAAAGCCTTGTCCTTAATGATTAATACGGAAATACTTGTACAATAAAATATTAAATATGTTTTAGTGAATTCACAATTATTTATCACCTGAAAATGTCTTCCATCAACGAAACAAGGATCACTTACTCAGAAGAAATGTGCAAGCGCAGCGAGGAATGCATCAAAACAATAGCACACGTAAAATTGAGAAAGTAAATATATATAATGTGATTGTTATTACGTGTATGAGCGTAGAAATCCGGGGAGACCTAGATTGATATTCTGCGATCAATCGCTCGGGTTTTATACGAAGGTGGTTTCGAGGGTCATCGACACCGACGTATTTGCATATTAAGAGTAATTAATTTGGAGGAAGCTTGCAAGTCTACTAGGATGGTGACACTTGGTACTTGATACTCTAAGCTTACTCTGCTAGAGATTTTACTTAAAGATATGTATGAAATTAAAATTGTAATATAGCACTCAAATTAGACTTGCTAGTCTAAAGATGAACATTATTGAAATAGTGGTTTTGCTGAGAAGCGGTTATGGTTGGACCTAAAAAAACTTTGTCCTTAATTATTAATACAGAAGTATTTAAATAAAACAATTGTAAAATTTTCTTAAATTTTATTTTTTCTCCACCTAAAAATGTCAACCATTAAAGGAAAAAGGATCACTCACTCTGGAAAATTGGCTGAATCATTGAATGCATCTCTGGTTCTCTACCAGTACCTTAGGAAAAAGAACAAAGCTTATAGTATCTTCTTCATGCCCATATCCCCGAAGAGGTAGGCAGAGGTGCAACCAAGGCATCCACGACTAGCCGAAGAAACTAAGTCCCACAATGTGATAAGTGGGAAGCCTATCGCCATCCGGGCACATTTCCAATTCCGACCAACATTTTTTTTATTAGACAATTGGAAAAATCGAATTTTCTTCTTGTTGGCCGACCCGGGATTCGAACCGGGGACCTCATGCAGTCAAGTCCAACACCCGGATCGCTAGACCACAGAGGCGATCACACAAAGCTTATACAAAGTGGAGATGACAATATGACATTAAATAAACTTCGTGTTCCTAATATCGGTCCCAGTCCGCATATTAATATCCGCATAAAAATTTCATACAAATATATCCAGTAGTTAAGTCACAGGAAATTAATTTACATTTTTAACATTTTCCACATGCTGTACTTGTTACTAAGCTAGACACAGACAGGTTAAGGACCGCCGCATCGGTAAAGATAAATCACATGTTGCCAGCTCGCCTCTTTAAGAGACAAGAACATTTGCACTTAAATTAATTCATACATTTTATTTGCAGATGTAAATTTTTGGATAATAAAGTTTATGTCGTAGCGATAAGAGTCATAAAGCACGGCAGAATAGTAGAAAACCTGCGGAAATAATGTATTATTTCAATTACGCACGTTTCTAGCAATCCAAAATTGAGTATGTGTGAAAGGGACGAATCCAGGTTCCTTTGTTTTTATTTAACTTTCTTGTCGAATCCTGCGCCTATTTATTTAAGTAGGTCAGTGGGTCAGTGTGTCACCGAGATCCTGTGACGTTGCAAGTGTTATTGCTAATTCTTAAGCGCACGCGTTTCAATTTCGCCGCCTTTGTAGTGTTGGTCGGCGCAAAGCAAAGTGCCGCCATTGTTTATGTTTGTAAAAAGGTATTAACTGTGTTAAATAGGACGCTTTGTTTTATGGTGATAAAGACACGATATTTAGAATAGGTGCTTAGTAACATTTTTATGTGAATTGTGTGAATTTAGATGCTCGTTTGTGTTTTTAATTATTATAATGCCTCATTACAATTATACAGCTTCGGAGTACACCGATATGATTTTAATTTATGGGGAATCTCGCGGAAACGCAGCTTTAGCACTGCGGACATACAGAGAAAGGTATGGAAACACCTGTATGTGTCCTACTAATAGCCGCACTATTGTTCAAGCTGTCCAGAGAATACGGGAGAATCAACCGTTAATCCCACATTCAAATAGTGCTCCTCCACGAAGACATAACCTTGATGAACAAATTTTAAATTATTTTTCACGCAACCCAAGCGTAGGGCAGGTCGCCATTTTCGTGTAAATCATAAAATTATTCATCAAGTTTTAAAACGTGAGAAACTGATACCTTTCAAGTATAGAAAAGTGCAAGCGTTGTTACCCAGGGATAAGCCTGTAAGAGAGGCCTTCTGCGATTGGATTTTAAGAAAAAATTCAGATAACCCCGACTTCCTGTACAATATGATGTGGACTGACGAAAGTACATTTACAAGAAATGGTTTATGGAATCGACAAAATCTTCGTCACTGGTGTGATATCAATCCACGTTTAACTCGGGAGACTTCGCACCAGTACCTATTTTCTGTTAATGTGTGGGCTGGCATACATAGATATACCATAAGTGGGCCGGTTTTTATTGATGATAATTTAAATGCCCAAAAATTTCTAGAACTTTTAAATGGACTCGTCACGGAGTACATGGACGAGCTCTCGTTGGACGTGTATAGCCGAATGTGGTACCAATTGGATGGAGGACCTGCTCATTCAGTGGTGACTGCCAGAGAGCGTTTGTCTCAAATGTTTGGACAGCAGTGGATTGGCCGTCATGGACCATCGCGATGGCCTGCGAGGTCACCGGACCTCACGCCATTAGATTTTTTCTTGTGGGGATATGTTAAAAATGATGTTTATTCTACAGAAGTTGATTCTATAGATGATTTAAAAAAACAGAATAATCAGATCTTTTGACAAATTAAAGAATATGGCCAATAATGGCGACTTTTTATCAAGAGTGAGAAATAACATTATAAGATGATGTCATTTATGTGTTTGAGTCCATGGCGGACATATTGAAAATCTAAAAATTTAGTATGAAACTAAGTGATTTAACCAAGTGAGTGTTATAAATAATTTCATAAAAACATTCTCGAGAACTGTGTTTATTTGGTGTGATTATTTTGTTCAGCATGAATGGCGCCAAAACATTACGAGGCGTCGGTAACGTAGGTACCTACTCGCACTGCGCTGTTGCCGCTTCTATCTTAGTACTCACAGGTTAGTGACCTGATAACTACAAATGATGTTTTATTTCATTACCATTTTTATGCTATTTAGTTTGTTCGAAAAAAATTTTTTTTTATTTCGTTGTCAGGATTTATTTGATAGTGACAAAGTATTTCTATGAACTGTTGTTGCCTGTATTTTCATTTAATGTCGTATTGTTTTCTCCACGCTGTATACAAACAAAAGCACTCGTAAAATTAAAATAGTAAAAAAGTGTAATTTGTAACCGAATAACGAATATGGGTATAGAAATCCGGGGAGACCTAGGTTGACATTCTGTGATCAATCGCTCAAGTTTTATACGAAACAGGTTTCAAGAGTTACTGAAACTAGTGTGGTTGTATGAAAGAGTTCTGAACGTGGAGAAAGAGTGGAAGTTTGCAAGTATAGTGACATTTGGAACTGGATGCTCTATGTTTACTCTGAAAGAAACTTGACTTGAAGATATTTATAAGTAACATGATACAACAACACTCAAATTAGATTTGCTAGTCTCCAGATGAACGTTGTTGAAGCAGTGGTTTTGCTGGGAAGCGGTATTGGAGAACATACATTCATTCCATGAATACTGCTTATCCCTTCACAAAACTTAAGCGTCTCTGCATTTTCCTATCAGCCTTAGCTTTGTAGCTTTAACAACCACCGTGTCACCTCTCAGGAATTGTCAAGAGGAAGACTTCTTTAAGAGTCCAATGCATTGGATTGTAACTGCACACTTTGTCAGTACCTATTACTCGTTTGACTGTTTAACGGGATGGAAATCGCATTGAGCAAAATAACAAAATCATTTTCTGTGACTTTGCAAGCTGGAATAGTATCATGGGTATCTCTTAAAAACCTAGAGCCTAAAGATACCAAAGATGGTAATGGTGCGTTGCCAACCTGAGGCCGGGACGAATATGTAAGGCGTGGGTACCAATCCGGGTGAGTCGCTGCGAAACTCTGTCACCTAGTCAGATGTCACGGTGTTAGTGACGGTAAGCCTATGCTCGCCTTTTACTAACAGCCTAGCAGGAAGGTAGATGTCAATATTTACGAGTGTTTGAACATATAGAGTAAGTATGAAATAATATAATCATCTTTTAAAATAAACAAGATATGCATATAAATGGTGTCTACCACCAAAACAAAATTGTATTTCGTCATTTTTGGTAAGTAAGTACCAATTGTATGGTATAATATAAAGTAAGTACCTATCAGTACAGAATTCTCTTCAAATCTACACTATTTTATTGTTGAGCTGCATATCTGGAGTTTGATAGGGGTGAACATATTTGGCACTGTTACTAGATGATTGAATTTTATGACAGTTTTATTAAAATTATACAAACTTTTGGAATTCTGTAGATTTTTGCCAGTAAACTTAGAGTTCTCGGCATTGTCATGTTCCAGTTTTAATATGAGCATTTTATACACATCTTGTATAAGAGTGCGTCTTCTGTACGCTAACAAACTTTTTATTCTGTGGCCTTATCACAATTATTAACAACATTAAGGCGGTGGTACCAAGCCGGGAGAGTCAGTGCGAAACTCTACCACCTTGTCAGTTGTCACGGTGCTAGAGACGGTATGTTCGCTTTTTGCGTGGCAGGAAGGCAGATAGTCTATTCTGTACCGTGAACAGCAGCTACTTGCCCGGGTGGAGATGGGATCCCCACCTTACCTATTCCTGGCACCATAATGACTCCGCCTTTTTCGGATTCGAAAGGCAGGGTAGACGGTAGACTTGCAGAATAAGCCTAACATCCCAGCCGCAGAACAACGACGCACCTGTACAGCTATGGTATCTATAGAACACGGTTGTTTCTTACTTCAAGGGGATCTGAGTGCTTGTTTGTTGACCTAAAACATGAAAAAGGCGCAGAAAAACATGCTGGACATTGTGCTTGGTGATCTCTATAGCATCTATTTCAGTGATGGCCAGGGATAGGTCAAGGGACGAAGGTGAGCGAGCACTGTTGTAAATTTATTCGTGCATGCTTCGTGCGTGCGCGATAATGTAACAAATAATAGCATTGTTACAGGGAAGTACTAGCTGTTCCCCTGTGAACATTTAATAAATTAGCGTTTCTGGCGAATTAATACTCAAAATTTTACATTTTTTAATGTTTAATATATTGTAAAATTGTACAAATAGTTTTTGTCTATAACTGGTAGATTAGATATAAGTAATTACAATTACATAGTAGTATTTTTGTCTTTCTTAAACAGTAATACCTAATTTTAATCAGATCGTTGATGACGATAGGTTTGTTTGCTAAATGTCGTTTTAAAAACATTTTTAAAACAGCGTTATTTTATCAAATACCCCGATGTTTTTAACAGATTGATAAAATATTATCCATCTTTTTATAGGTACTCTCTAAAACTGTCCAGATTTCCGCTTAATGTGTAAAGTATTATGTACTTAATTCTAAAATTTTTTTTTGTAATCATGTCCATAATGTGTTCGAGATACATGAAACTTTATGTATTATTATGTGTAACTCAAAAATCACTAGTCGTGACCAAATTTAAACTGCTCAAAAATTATGGCCTAATTTCTATAAAAAGAAATGGTTCTTTTTATTGTTGAACAAAGGCCGATTAATTGTAGAAAAAAAAAACGAGAAACACAGACGAATATCAATTCGTTTTTCGATTGGAATGTGCCCGCTTAGTGTCTTTGTCTACTCATGGGTTCCCTGGTTGTGCCTCTGCCTACCACTTCGGGGATATAGGCGTGAAGAAGGTTTTTTTTATTATTTATTTTTAGTTTATTGACAAATAAACTATTTTGTGTACAAAGAGTCAATTTAATACTTTACACATTCTCTCCCAACAACAGCTAACAGAAATCCAAATGTAGAAAAAAGAATAAATAAAAATATAGTAATTACTAGCTGTCTATTCCGGCTTTGCTCGTATGTTAATTTTTTTGATTATAAATTGAGATGTAAGCTATCATATCTTTCAAGTTGGATCAAACTGCACACGGTGTGCAAATTTGATTCAAATCGGTTGAGTAGTTTAGGAGTCCATCGCGGACAAATAAAATGACACGTAATTTATGTATATTAAGATTACATTTCACACAGCATTTAAATATTATGAATAGTACAAAAATTTTATGGCAGAAGGTTAACTGTTTACACAGCAACTCGGGGTCGAAGAAGGGTTGATTTTATTGACTAGCCGGCCCGGCGAACTTTGTACCGCATGACAACTAATAACAGTTTGTGTAGTAAAAACTAAACTGTTCTAAACTTGAAGAAAAGTTCGACTTTTCATACAAACTTTCAACTCTAAATGGAATGGTACCTTTTTTTTTTAATATTACCATTTAATATTACAATTAAGTCAAAAAACCAGCTTAAGATAACCTAGGCTGGTCGCTAGAAATCATGTCCATTGGCACTCAATATTCTCTGCCTTCCTTTTAAGAGATTTATCGTGAGGATATGTGTGTAGTTTTTGTAAGGCTTCTTTTTTTTATGATATTGGAAGGCAAACAAGCAGACGGATTTCCTGATGGTAAGAAATTCACGCCGCCTAGAGACATCAAAGGTGGTAATGGTGCGTTCCCAACCTGAGGGCGAGACGTTAGACCTTGAGCAAAAGCATGTTTACCAGCTGTCTTACCCTCCGAACCGGAACACGTCATGACGTTATGGCGGCAGGAATAGGTAAGGCGGTGGTACCAATCCGGGTGAGTCGCTGTGAAACTCTACCACCTAGTCAGATGTCATGGTGTTAGTGACTGGAAGCCTATGCTCGTCTTTTACGAGCTGCCTGGCAGGAAAGTAGATGGTCTATTCTGCAAAGGAGTCCGTTACGAGTACGTTGTGTCCATCAGGACACTACTCTACAATGATATTAGTCTAAAAAATTTTGCCTACTGGTAGTGTGTGTTATTATACGGATATATTAATTGGTTTTAGCTCTTGTGAGATAATTGATACTAGAAGTCATTTTATATGTTTATTGTTACTTTACTTTTTTTTTAAAACATCATAATATTTTTTTTTACTTAGTAACCAAAATAAAAAGGTGATTAAGTGATGAAATTATTGTGCAATTACATATAATTATAGAGACACATACGATACATATTTTGGTAGGCACACAATCAAATTACACATTTTTCTGATTTCCCAATGCCAAATCAGTAAGATCACAGTTTTGCAGATCAAATTCAAAAGTGACAACAATATTTCAAACATGTATTGATAATGTGACCAGACGTCCCGTTTTGAACGGGACCGTCCCGTTTTTCAGTTGTAAACTGGGGTGTCTCAAATTGAAATTCAAGTATTATCTATTATGTGCGACCGTCTGTGCGTATCACGTAATACAATAAATAAATATATATTCTTATTATTGACAGTTATTTAAATTTTCTCCATCAAAAACATATGTATTTATCGTACTATAGTATTATATGCAATTGCTAATTGATGAGAAAGTTGGTGTCCCGTTTTGAGCCGAAAGAGAATTGGTCACGTTATGTATTGACTTGTGGCGGGTATAATGTAAACAACTATAGTGTTGTTTCCTGATAAGATTGAGTAGGTACATAATACTTCTTATATTTACTTTTAACTTAATTTGATAGATCCACAAACAAAAAGTGCAAATCATAGTGACAATTTGTAAAATTTATTTGCAAGATGGTAGCTTACATTTCAAAACCCGGCAACGTTATTTTTATTAAAACAGTAAAATTACACATTTTTAAATTTTATTTTAGTAATACAATCGCGTCGGGTTTTTGCAGTTAAACTGTGCCTAAACTATTCATCGTCTTTTGTGTCAACTACCTGTTTATTACACGTTTTTTTACTACTATGCTTACAATAAGCATTTTTTTTGTTTTATCCCTGAAAGACTCGGTGCCACATTATAATTTGAATTCCTTACATAATTAACTCGAAAAACAGACTTTGAAATATCTTGTATGAAATAAACAATAAGTTCTTACAATATGAATTCTATAATTTAGGCGCATCAAAACTGTATAAAACCGACTTTGATTTCAATGACTGCTTAAGTCATGTAGTTACATAAAAATTAAGTATTTCTTTCGATTTCCCTGGGATTCCATCGAAGACTTAGTGGCTATAGGATCTTGGAAGTACGCTCTTTGGCAATAATGTTAAAACTTAGTTTAGACATGACGGAGAAATCGACTAACATCTATGAGTAATATAAAAGTCGAACATAGAAACTTCTCTTTTTCTATATCGGTTAATAAACAAATCACTGTAGATAAGTATTAAGCAACGGAAGGTCCATAATCTCGTTTCAGAATTGACATTGGTCAATTACTTCGATTACTTTAACCAAGAGATAAGTAGCTGGTTAACGTCAAATTTTGACGAACCGTCTTATATTTAATTTTGTAAACTTCTTCGTTTTACCTTTGGCCATGTCTGTTTAAAGTTACAAAGTTTTGCCAAGAGAGTAAGCTTGGGAATTTAGAAAAAAGTAACCTTAGTCGCTTTCCAGCTTTCACACTGTTTTAGTAAATTTCTAAAATATTTCAGAAAGTTTTTCTTGATGACTTACCTATTACTCCTATATTAGTGATGTACTTTCATCAAAGAATTTATTGCGCTTAGAAAGAATTTGACAGACACAATTAACTATTTATAGTTTTACTTCTAATAGTTGGTAAATATACACAACCCTAAGTAGTAGGTACTACTTCATTGTTGTGCGTCAAATAATCTAATTAGTAAATTTGATTCCGGGATCCCCAGAATCGGCATCCGAATTTTGAATTTTACATATCCCAGGATTTTAAATTACGAGAATGTAAACATTTTCAAACCAAAAAATAAATTTTGAAGTGAGACATCGGTAGCGTTGCTAATATTTCTTTTTATTTCACAACATATAAACATGTAGACTGGCGTAAATTATAAACTAAATCTAGTTTTAATCGCGAATTTCTTAAGCCCATTTTATTTATTTTTATTGCAAGTTAAAATTATTATTATTAATTATTCGCAATGTTATTTTTATTCAAATTACACAAAAGCAATACTAATTATACAAAAACAGATTTTGATTGCTTAGTTTATGCTTATCCGCTATCTTATTACATAAAAAACTGAATTCTGTTGAATTGTCATATTTTGATGTGAGATTTAAGTATATTTAGTTTAAATATAATGCAACTCTATGTTAAAACTGATTTTCATACAATTATTATATTTAAGTATTAGTTGCTTCTGTGGTCTTTTGTAGTTAGACTTGACTTCATGAGATCTCGGGTTAGATCTCCGGGCCATAAAACGAAAAGATAATGGGTTTTTTCAATTTTCAACAACGTTTCTAGGATGGGATATGTGCCCGGTTGGTGGTAGGCAGGCCAAATCAAATCACATTGCCTTGGTTACAATAAATACCTATTTGGGGATACAAGTGTGAAGACACCTACACTTCTTTTGATTCTAAAAAATGTATCTTCATGCCCATATCCCTGGAGAACTAAGCATAAGCACAACCAGGGCATCAACGATTAGAAGAAGAGACTCATTCCCACAATGTGATAGGTTGCAGAACTATCGCCTACCAGGTACATTCTCCATCCCGGGCAACGTTATTATCCTTCTTCTTTTATTTCCTTTTATTCTCTTATTTTTTTATTACCTATAAATAATCGCGGGAATATCCCGGCATCCCAAAATGGTCTATATAAAACTATTCCCAAACTTTATTATTAAAAGATTGATATTATTTTTCTACGTGTTACGCACGTGCGTTAAACGACGTTTTAAATTTCCTTAAATATTTGAGTTGAAACAACCCGCCCATACTGAAACTAGAAAAAACATGCAGGTTTTTTTTCCTAATCGATAACACAGTGAACCTATTACGTAAATGACCTCAGTAGTTACTAACTCACAATGATACTCCAGAAATTGTGTGTATATAAGTCACTACCGCTTGACTCTTTTATACAGTTCGTCGAAAAAATCGCCATGTATAAACTTGCATACTTCGTGGTTCTCCTCTCTTTGATATGCCTTTCACAAGGCGTGGCAATCAGTAATGGTTGTCCGGAAGTAGAAACTGTTACCAATTTTAAGTTTGATCAGGTAAGTTTTTAAAATAATAACTAGGTAACTTATGCTCGCAGACTTCTTTAGTTTTTTCAAGATCTCTGGTCTGGTTTGGTCATTTCGGGCCTCTGAATGTTAAGTGCCATGGTTAACATCTCGTTCAGAATTCAAGATTGTTACAAAATGTTTGATGAAGTCTTATAGCAGGGTTAAACACGTAGATTGACATATCAAAAGTTTAGGTTATAATCTTTAATTGAATCTTTTTTGGGCTGCGTTTTGTACCGACTCCTATCAATTCGCCTGTATGTTTTATATTATATTTGTTACGTGATTACTAAAAGAATAATCTTATACCTTTAAATGAGCAATTCTTGTATATATATAATTAGAATCTCGGAATCGAAATTTAGTATGCAGGGGATTTCGGGGACGATAAATCGATCTAGCTAGGAATCATTTTTAGAAAATGTAATTTTATTCGTGTTTAAACTGAAAAAATATGACTCTTCCTTAATCTATTGGCGAATAATAATACTATTTTTTGTGAGCAATAAAGTTGTTCCAGCAGATGGCGTGGTTAAGTGACACGAAGTTAATGAGTGTTTGCTGAGAAATTTTATATTATAGGTCGTACTTAAATATAATTTCCAAAAAACATAATTTATAAAAATAAAAAAAAATACTGAGCAAAGCTCGGTCATCCAGGTACTATATATAATATGTTTTTCCCCGTGTTTGTCCGGCTCCTTTGCAAAATAGACCATCTGTCTTCCTGCCAAACAGCTCGTAAAAGGCAAGCATAGGCTTACCTTCACTAACACCGTGATATCCTACGAGGTGGTAGAGTTTTGCAGAATTGGTACCACCGCCTTACCTATTCCGCCATATTGCCGCCATAACGTCAGTGCTTGTCGTTGACGTGTTCTGTTTCGGAGGGTTAGGTAGCCGGTAAACTTACTTTTGCTCGAGGTCTAACATCTCAGCCTCAGGCTGGCAACGCACCGTTACCACCTTTGGTGTCTCTACAGTAGCCGGCGTGAATTTCTTACCATCACGAAGTCCGTCAGCTTGTTTGCCTTCCAATATCATAAAAAAACAGTGACTATGTAACTTGTTTTTAATTTGAGTTTTATATAATTGTAATAAAAATAGGTGAAATGGTTTTGCAACAAAACGTTTAGATATTTAGTCTTCAATTAAAGTTTTTTTTTTAATTTTCATTAATTTAACGCCATATAATATGCAGAATATAGAAATCGGTATAACTTTTGGCCAACTAGCTATATATAAGTTTTAATAAATTTATGTATTTATTTTTTGAATGTTATCTTGTTATGCTACTTATATTAAATCGAATAAGTCAAAATAACGTTCACAAACATTTTTTTTTTGCATAGTAACTAATAACTGTTAAGAGTTATTGAACAATTAGCTTAAAAGATAATGAAACTTTTATCGCAAAATGTAATGTCGAATATTAATCATTTCATTAACCGAGTTCAAAAAAACGAGGAGGTTCTCAATTCAGCCGGTATATTTTTTTATGTATTTACACCGATTTCCCCGTGTTTTCTGAACCGATTTACGTAATTCTTTATTTGTTTGATGCGGAATAGTTTCGAATTGGTTCCATAAAAAATCAGGCCGGCCCGTTAGTTTTTAAGTTATTAGCATTTTTTACCGATTTGCACCTATCCCGATGTTTATTTTTATTAAGTTTAATCATATCAGCAATAAACTAAAAAGTCGTAAATAAAATCAACTACGTTAAATAAAACCGACTTCAAAACTAAAAAATATAAAGTTTTAATATCAATTTTATACTACCTATTACTTATAATGTGCTATTTACTAATAGGTTAGAAGTCGGTGCCAACCCAATTTAATCCTTACATATATTAGTTTAAGGGTTGGCACCGACTTCATACCTATTGGTAAATGGAAAATATAAATAATAGGTAATATATAATAAGTATTAAATATTTGTAATTTTTTACTTTTTGGTTTTGAAGTCGGTTTTAATTAACGTAGTTATTTTTATAAAATGTGTAGTGAAAAAATATTAAACGTGCATATTAATACTAACGTCGAAATAGAATTAAGCAATATACAATAACGAACCGATTGCTGACGATGACAAGCTCGGACTTTGTCCTAAACAAATCAAGATCCCATCGTGTATGTATATTAGAAAACCAAAAACCACTTGTCAGATGGGTACAAAATTTATACGGGACAACCTCAAATCATTAGATTTTCGAACCCTTTCGAAAATATATCAAATTGCGACATGGTAATGAAATTGAGTCTGTTTTTTGCAGTTTTAGTGTGTTAGAATCATGGTGGTCATAAAATATTTCTTTTTTCGATTTCAATTTATTTGGTCATATGGATTTAAAGTATTAAAGATTTGATAATTTTAATAAATAACAAAATGTACGTACAAATTCATGTAACCCCAAATAAGAGTCAGCTATTTACATGCTTGAGTCACTTTTAACTGGTTCTAAAAAGGGAAGGTTGTGAAATCGCCTGTATGTTTTTTATACGTTTGTTACGCGATTACCCGGTCAATAGCCAACGACGTTGATGGTTCTTTTTAAAAAGATAGGTCATGATTCGGAGGTCGCCTTTTAATCGTTTTTTCATAGTCCGATATACCTACGGCTTTAAGTTATACTTAACAGTGCATATTTTAATTGCTTTCATCATTTTATTTTCTTCAAGATAAGTTTGCTTTTAAAAAATAGAATTGTAAAATAATGACATGGTACCCAATGAAATAGTTCAAGTCGGTTTTTGCTGTTTGACTGCACTTAACTATGTCAAATAAACTTGTTAATTGAGATTTAGTTTATTTTGAGACTAGCCCACCGGACGAACTTCATATCGCTTAACATTAATACCAACTAAAAGTTTGTATAAAACAAATTAAAGTCTTGTTTCTCTTAGTTTCCCTGCAATTTTCGCTGTTTTTGTCTTCATATAAACCTCCTCCTATCCCTAGCAGTAACCAAAAAAAAAAAA
>NJDC01003083.1:179249-190175 GCA_002245475.1 Calephelis virginiensis
AAAAAAAAGCAACATTGGATCCGCCGTTCAAGCATAATGTAATGACCATGTTAAATAGGGAATCATTTGTGTTATATTTCAATAGATAGATATTCGGCATTATATAGAGCACTATTCTCAATTCTGGACAGGGGACTGTTCTCAACTCCGCAGCACCAGCTCCTTCCGTTTGACCGCATTCAACGTAGAGCAATTACCAATCGGCTTGATTTCTTGGCGTTGTTGTTGGATCCCTCAGTGTTTTCTACCACATCTATCATGGGGAATGCTCTGAGGAGTTGTTTGCTCCAATTCCAGCCGCTGATTTCCACCTTCGAACATCGCGTTAGAGTTTAGGTATCATGCCCATCATCTTGATGCGTGGGATCTCTAACCATGCGATTTCGAAAATATTTCTTACCTCGCACAACACCTTTGGAGAATCAGGTACAGAGGGTGGCATTCCCAAACGATTATGACTTAGGAACCTTTAAGAAAAGAGGTCATTCCTTAAAGGTCGGCTCCTGGTGTTGCAGATGTCCGTGGGCGGCGGTGATCACTTTCCATCAGGTGACCCACTTGCTCGTTTGCCTCCTCTTGTATAAAAAAATATATGTATATATAAATAAAACAAATCTAACTCTACTTATTCTCTTAACAGTTTGGTAAAGGAGAATGGCATGAGGTTGCAAGATATCCAAATAACTTTGAATTGACCAACTGTTGGAGTTTTGAATATGTACACCAAGGAGACAAGGTACAGGCGAAGATCATCGGAGCTGCAGATCTCCCAGAAGATTCTCCGAAGTATTTGGAATCATCGATTACGCTTGCACCTGACGCTGGAGACAAGGGTGAACTCCGCCATAATATAAATTACGGATGTACGTAACAGTTTCTATATTCAAGAAAGGAGTCGTTATGTTTACGAATTGTTGCGTTTTGTAAGAATAGTACAACATTTACCTACAGTCGTTCGTTTTAGATTCTAAACATTATCTTTAATTATAAGCAGCGTTACTTTTAGGCATACTACCAAAAATTATACTGACGGTTTACAGTTCGTTGGTTTTTACCGAATTTTAGTGTGTTACGGGATAGTAATAAACAACCGGCTCTATACTGATAAGAAACATCCATCACCTAAAGATGCCTTAGATGTTAGTGGTGCGTCACTGTCTTGGAGCCGGAATAAGGACGAGCACTTAAACAAGGACGTTAAAATTAGTTATGACGACGGTACCAATCCTGGTGAGCTGCTACACAGCAAGCGACCTCGTTAAACAAAACGTTCTGCAAGAAACATAAAATGTTATAACATTTTTAACTTAACCTGTATATATGTTAATTTATTATTATGAAACAAAACTTGAAACTGTATTCTGAAACAAACACCTTCAACCGATAGAGCTAGCATTAGGAACCAACTATAAGTTCCCATGGCGACGCAAATATACGTAACCAGTGTAACCTTTACAAAATTACACATTCGTCACAAATTTAAGGGAAAAAATTAATACTTTTAAGCAGCTTTCGAATCGCCAATCAATTTTAGTTTACGGTTTATCTCTTGATAACAACAGGTTGACAAGAGCTCAGTCAAGGAGTTTAATCTGTTATAGAAAGTATCTTCACGCCCATATCCTTGAGAGGGGCAGACAAATGTATATTCGCTACTAGCCGAAGTCCCAAAATAAGTGGCAATACTATTGGGCCAATTGGGCACATATCAAATCACCTAAACCAAGTCTAAACCGAACTCATATTAAGTAGCTGTTACGAACAAATAAATCTTATCGTACTAATAAATGCGAAAGTTTGTATGTTTGCTTATTCGTTTCTCCTTCATGCAAAACCTGCTCAACCGATTTTTATGAAATTTGGCACGAACATTGAGAGTAAACTTGGGTTACACATAGGATAGTTTTTATCCCGAAAAAGCGTTCCTGTGGGAACATTTAAAATTTGTTGACGTTTCAGGAACTGGTATTTAGTAAGATGAAAGATGATTCGATAAGTCGGGCACAGACTAAAGTCAAAACCAATAAATACTTGCATTTTAATATTTTAATATTTTTTTAAACAGATCCTCGTAAGTCCATTAAGGCGCGTGAGTATATCCTAGCCCTCGACTACGATAAATATTACATCGGCTACGATTGTTCCTTTGATGAGAAGACAAATACACATCAAGGTAAGTTTTATATGTTTTTTGCTAGTAAATAACTATGCGGTTCTTTTAATGGTAAGCGAGAACCATAAGATACTATAGCAACGCCAAGAGACAATATAGATGTTTATGTCGCTATCTCCTAGCTTAACTCTAAAGCCACGTTTGCATGTCCAACTACTCTACCAACATGGGACAACTCAATTGCTAGCACTAAATCTAATAATCTAATTTATTTATTTATTTTTTAAATCTAATAGAAGTGACAAGTAAGACAGTGCTAGCCAATGACCAAACCAACCCTTAGATGCTACACAGAAAAAAAATGCCATGTGAACGAACAATTTGCTTTTACAACAAGGTCAGCAAGTATAAAAAAGTATCATCACGTCCGGGTCTATCCAGAGGTAGAAGCACAAAAGACACTAAATTCCATAAAGTGATAGATGGCAAGCATAGACGGTCATATATACGATCCCAGTCCCGGTCAATGGATGTCAATGGTCAATGGTCAAAAACTAATTGTTGTCCGAGCTTGGAGATGGCATCCGGGTCCCTCATCAAGTCAATTCCATAATAGGATCTTTGGACATCAGAAGCGATTAAAAGTATATTTTAAATGCAATGCAATTAAATCTTAACATGAATCGTGTTTAAGAACAATGATTTCTACATAATATGTATAGGATACGGAACTAAAAAACTACGATTTTTAAATTTTTGTCGATTTTCTGTTTGTCTGCTTACTTTTCGCGTAACCTCTGAACAGATTTTGCCATAGTTTGAGTAGTTATAAATTAGAAGCCCGATTTAACATTTAGGAAAACTTTAACTGAAAAAATCGTATCGTTTCAATCAGCAACCACGACAAGTCACTACAACCCACGTACGTCAACAGCTGGTAACTAATGATTAATTAAGACACAATCGGCCTCCGTTCTTATAACGCTATCATGTTCAACTATCGTCAGTAAACTGACTTTACAGACAAGCGCTTTTTTGTGGCGTTAGGATATCTGCAATGTAAGCAGTTCTGACAATCAATCTGGGCCGTAAACTTTAAATTGGCAAAAACAAATTATTAAAAAAATAATAATAATGCACAAAGGGGTCGATCGCAAATTGAATGAGTTTTTACAAAATATATCAATAATAATAAAAATCTTTCTTCTAGAATATGCCTGGGTAGTGTCAAGAACAAGGGAAATCGACAGTGACGTCAGAGCGGCCATTGACAAACATATCAAATCCTCTAAGATTTTAGATGCCAGCAAATTTATCTGGTTGAAAAACGAACATTGCCAGTAAGAAGAATAAAACGTTTGTTGAATGTTATGCCACAATAAGTGAAAAAGATTATTGTGGTAATATTGAAAAAATAGTGTTATGTTGTTAATAAAATGGTAAATTAAAAAAAATGTGCTTTTGATTGTTGTGGTTTTGAATATCAACATCATCACAAGAAGTGGTGAACTACCTGCATTATTCAGATTATGCTGTTCTTTTGGACTCTACACCATTGGAGCTATACAAAGGCTGGTCACAACAATGGCAGGTAATTGTAAATTAAGATGTTAACATTTAAATTCGAATAAAACAAAAATAATGGTCTTTGAATGAATTTTTTTGTCAATGCTGTAGTGCTTGAACGAGTGAGTCAAACTGTTTATCTTGGTAGTGCTTTTAGCAGAGAACCCTTAACGAAAGAAGAGAAGGTGTCTGAATTTGAGATTTTATGCTTGTTTGTGTGTGTGCGTGTGTCTGGCTGACTGTGGCATAGTAACTTTTAAATAGATTGACCAATTTTAATGAAAACTGTCGTAATCGAAGTGGTTCTTAGCTAAATATAGATTTTGACGGTGGTTATTCAGAATTTTAAATTTATGTAGCTCTTATCATGCATGATACGTACAAAATAATATGTTTATATCTATATATATAAAAATCAATTGCTGTTCGTTAGTCTCGCTAAAACTCGAAAACGGCTTAACCGATTTGGCTAATTTTGGCTTTGAATTATTTGTTAAAGTCCAGGGAAGGTTTTGAAGATAAGAAAAAGGGTAAAAAAATGCGAGGAAACTAGGAAAAAACATTTCCCGTACAAACTGAACGGGTGGAACGAAGTTCGCCGGGAAAGCTAGTAGTAAATAAAAGTGTCAATTTTTTAAAGTCAGGTCTTTAAATCGCTCCAGTAGTTTCGGGGTTTAAGAGTGACACTCAGACAGATTTCTGCATTTGTAATACTGGTTTCAATTAGTTTGGATATTTTTCAATGCAATTGCAATGGAAGTAATATTAAAACTTAATATGAGCCTTTCTAGTGATATCAGATAAATGTGAAAGCAGATTTTAAAAAGCTGGTTTTTGTTTAAGTCTTATTTAAAGTTCACCATAAGAAGCAACTTAAATTGGAGCTAAATTATCCGCTTACCTATGATAAGGCTGGATAAGGTCGGTTACTTGAAGGAGTAAGGCTTTTTAGGTGCTTGAAAATAGGACATTCTATAGCATTTCTTTATTGCTCTTATTACAATTTCTTAATAGCTCTTTCTTAATTGTTCGTTTATTAGCAATCGTAACAAATTCTCTCCAATACTCTCCAACCTATCACCCAAGATATATTGTCGACACTATTACCAACTATATATCTTTTTTTTTGTAATGACCAATGTGTTGCAAACCTCGCAGTTTTTACAACCTCACCGAGCTTTACTATATAGACCTTTAACAGTCACCTCTTTACTTGGAAAAATAGTGGAGTGTGTACTGAATAGATAGACCTGTCAAGAAGATAATAACATCTTCAGTAATCGCCAATACAATTTTCATCATTGTCCGTCCATTAAGGATCTACCAAATTATGCTACTTACCAATATGACAGGTGATGCCCATGAGATGTTAGTAGAAGAACTAACTGTTTCTCTAAATGTCGTAAAAGCCTTTGGCAAAGCATAATATCGTTGTTTTATTGGCAAGCATCCATCCTATAGAATTCAGTTTGTTTAGTGTTTGACTTCTTGAGTTCTATAAATGTGGTCTAGTGGCTCAGTTGTTGGAATTGACTGTATAAGACCTCGGGTTCGAATCCCGGGTCGGATAACAAAAAACAAAATTGGGTTTTTCCAATTTTCTAATGAAAAAAACATTGCTTGGGATTGGATATGTGCCCGGTTGGCGATAGGCTTGCCACCTATTACATTGTAGGACTTAGAGTCTTCGGCTAGTCGCGGGTGCCCTGGTAGTGCCTCTGTCTACCTCTTCGGTGATATGGGCGTGAAGATACTTTTTTATATAAATTAAAGTGGCAGGTGACATCTTCTTGCCCTTTACTAAGCTCTGATCCGTTTTAGCATAAATTAATATTGCCACATATGTACAGGCTCTGATAATTATCTACAAACTTATATTTTGTTGCATGCTCATTAGCTGCAGGGCCTGACTTTATTAGCTCCATTCCATCACCAGTATTGAACAAACCAAGACGTATTAACCGTATTTAGAAAATATCCGTAATATTTTCATTACACCTACTAACAGGTTTGCTAACTTTCTTTTTGGAGAAGTATTTTTGGAAACATGTAATATAGTCGTTGAAGTAAGATTTAATAGCTTGATATGTCGACATCTAGTCTTCGATTCCGTTATTACTTTATATCCAGTTGAATTTCCTGTCGTTGTGCTAGTTTTACTTACAAATACATAAGTTCTTGATAATCCTACTTATACCATAAATGCAAAATCTTAAAGTGGCTGGATTTTTATTACCTACTCTTTTAAGCGAAAACTAACGGATTTAGATGAAGCTTTACAGGAATACAGATATACAACATAAATTAATACATAGGCTACAATCGATACAAATGACATACTTGAGCTAGCAAATGGAAACTTGGAAATTAGTGCACCGTATTTTTTAAATCGGACAAATTTTTTACATTATTCCTAATTGAGACTGAATTCGGAATATATCATTGCGTTTGGAGGGTAAGGTAGACGGTAAACTTACTTTTGCTCCAGGCCTAACATCCCGGCCTCAGGTTGAGAACGCTTCATTATCACCTTTGGTGTCTTTAGGCGGTTCATAATTGAGACTAAATTTAGAAGATATCATTACTATTCCTGTCGCAATAACGTGAAGATGTGTTCCGGTTTGGAAGGTAAGATAGCCGGTAAACTTACTTTTGCTCCAGGCTTAACATCCCAGCCTCAGTTTGGCAACGCTCCATTACCACATTTGTTGTCTCTAGGCGGTGTAAATTTCTTACCATCAGGAAATCCGTCTGCTTGTTTGCTTTCCAATATCATTAAAAAATGCATTATTGAAACTGTTTCTAAGAACTAATAAATAAAATCAAACAACCAAGTAACTTGCTAGGCCGACAGACGCTTTCCTGTCCTAAGTTTGAACATTATCCTATTATTCTCATATAAACATTCTCATTACAATTACTGACTAGATGAAAAAATAGCAAAATTGGTCCATCCGTTCATATTTGATGCGATGACCCAGAGAAAAGGGGATTTTTGTTTATAAGAACATACTAGACATGGATAATATTTTGTATTAAGTTCCTATTTTAATTTTATTAGGTTACATAGTTTAATGATAAAGTGATTTCTCATTTCAAGCATCCTTTTTTATGATTATTAATACGAACGTATAAATTCTTCGTTCTTAAGAGTTCAGCCATTCGAATTTGTCAAAGTCGAGAAATTCAGAACTCCTTACGAAATCTTCTATTTTTGCTTTGATTCCGGTTTCAGGATTGCCTGATCGACTTCCGACCCAAGCATACTCTGTAAAAATTTAATTAAATTGAAATTAAGTAAATTAAAAATTGAATTTTTGGGTTTTGGGTTTGCAAAAAGTAGGGAAATAAAAAGTCTTACCTTTTACAATATTCTCTTTTTCGTTAAATTGACATGAATAAATAATACCATAGTTCTCAGGATCATAGCAAACAATCTTAGCCTTAAAGATTTTGTGTGTTCTTGGATCTGTAAAAGTAAATCACTTCAACTTAGTAAAACTATAGAAACCGACTTCAATCTTATTAGCAAAAAACACAACCCATGTTTTAAGATATCTATCTATATGATAGGATGCATATAGACTAGGAGGAATCGGCGCATGAGCACCGAAAACTACCTAATCTACCTCAATTTCTTTATGCTATCCTCTTCAAATTGCCCTCCTAATAATATAAATGCATGTTGCCATGGCGCAACCCGGTGCAATATTGTTTAAACCTAAATTGTTTAAACAATTGCAAGGAATTGTTATTTTTCAACCTAACATTTTTTTTATATTCTTTATTAAAACACAATGAAAAAGGTTCTATGATTTTTTAGGATAAAGTTAATATTTTAAAAGATATGAGTTGTTGAAGGTTTGAAAAATCTTAAATTTGGGTACTTTCAACCCATGAAAAATATATTAAAAAAAACATATTGTTTAAGTAACATTGACGTGACAACGTCTTAAATTAGGTTGTGGCTCGGAGTCACTCTTGAAAAAGTGTAACGCCCGCTCACGTCTGTTACGATGAGTCACTGAACGAGAGAGAGGCCCGCCAGACCGGTACAATGTTTTAGTAAACAAAATATATTTCTATAATTAAAATTTGTGCATTTCTTATTTTCATTCAATTCCTTGTTCCTATTGTGCAATTTAATAATATTCATATCAATAAATATTCTACCGAAAAAAAGACGTTGTCACGTAAAATCTTCGCCCGTAAAACCGACTTTACAGGCAACCATTTTTTCTTATTTTAATTCTCTATACAATAGTTAATAATACTGTTAATAGAGATTGAAAAAAAATGTTTATATCTTTTTTTAATTGTTAATGTTGATGTTATTTCCCGCACTCACAACTATGCGTCTATACGAATATAACATGTAAAAATTATATTGATAATAAATAAATTCTTATTTTTAAATCTTGTTTTATTATTTCATACTTCTCTATCTATAACCTTCGTTGGAAGAAATTATTCAATGTAATTAAGGTAAAAGTCTCAGTTGCTGACACATACAATTTTATTTTAGTAAAAAAAACAAATCAATTCTAATAAATTAATAGATATAATATTTGAATTTTACAAATTTTAGGATTATTGTTTTTTTATAAAAATTTTAGTGGCCTAATAACTAGGGCAGTATCAGTAACTGGGTCTTTTACTTTACTTTCCGTTTTAATAACAAAAAAGTAATATAAACTGATAAAAAAGTAATTTTAATGACGAACGAAATGATGTTCCGATTTATGCTTAAATAACTATTGAAAAAATAATTTCAGAAGAAAAGTTTTTGAAAATAAATTGTAGACAATTTAATTATTAATAACATTGCTCTCTTAAACAATCTTGATAAGGTTGATAGTTTTTAAGATAAATGATAAATAATGATTCAAGACACAGAGAGGCTGACGCAACGTATGAGTCAGAGAGAGACAGCGATACTTAAAGGTAAGCGACGCACACTTGTGAGCGCGCGAAATCAAAAATTAAAAAGAAGATACAAACAATATTTTTTTAATCTCTATTAACAATATTATTAACTATTGTATAGAGAAATAAAAAAAAACATATTACTTAAACATTATGTTTTTTTAAATATATTTTTCATGGGTCGAAAGTGCCCAAATTTGAAGTTTTTCAAACCTTCAAAAATTCATATCTTTTAAAATATTAACTTTATCGTGAAAAGTTATAGAACCTTTTTTATTAGTGTTTCTATAAAAAATATAAATAAAAATTGTCCGGTTGAAAAATAGCAATTCCTTGCAATTGTTTAAACAATTTCGGTTTAAGCAATATGGCACCGGGTTGGCAACATGCATTTATATCATTAGGAGGGCAATTTGAAGAGGATCGCACAAAAAATCTAGAGAATCACTAGTCTTTGTAGAATGCTTTGCAGGGTACTTATTGAATTGTGCAAATCTAATTTATTTACTGAAACTTAAGAAACAAACGAGAAAACTAAATTTTTAAAACTGAAATATTAGTAAAAATGGGATAACTAACTAAATATAAAATAACTAAATTATTAACTCTGAACTCCGATTTTGGTCCAGAGAACGCAACATATGCCAAGATTTGACTAGTTACGCTAGTTTCAAAAGAAATTACTCTCTAGATGGTAAAATATAACGACAGAATAGACACCATAGATATTATAGCTGCGTCGCCGTAACATGGCTGGGGTATTAGGACTATATTAGGTTATTCTACGCTCCGGATTTGAACGTGGCTTTCATTAAGGCTTGTCAGGAATGGGTAAAGTGGAGGATCCCACCCGGGCAACTTCCTACACAACACTCTACCACCAGTGATCTTATTCGTATTGAACTATTTACAAATACACCTACGAGCTGCTAGGCAAAGAGCAGTGGTCTATCTTACTCATCAGATCTATACCAATACAGGCTATATTTGGTTGAAACTTTTCATTGCATACAGTGTGTTACTTTTAAAGACTTTTTTTTTATTAAAAGGCATACAAGCAGACACCAAAGGTGGTAACGGTGCGTTAATAACCTAAGGCTGGGATGTTAGGCCTCGAGCAAAAGTAAGTTTACCGGCTACCTTGCCCTCCAAACCGGAACACGTCAACGCCAAGTGTTGGTCGTTATGGCGTCAGGAATAGGTAAGGCGATGGTACCAATCCAGGCGAGTCGCTACAAAACTCTACCACCTGGTTAGTGACGTCAGGCATATGCTCGCCTTTAACGAGCTGCCTGGCAGTATGGAGACGGTCTATTCTGCGAAGGAACCCGGACCAACTTAGAATTTTATCTATCAAACAATTGACTTAGAGTAAAACTGATTTTGGAAACATCAACGAAGTTCTTAAGGACCTATCTGCTGATGCATAGGTTTTATAAGAAAAAATGCGGCTAAATCATAGTTCTTTAAACTCGTTCAGGCCATTTGGCTGCATAACCTTAAAAATCTATTAATCTAGAAATACTTACGCCCGTAAATAACTTTAACTATCACATCTCCTGTCTCATTAAAATTTTCATCAAGTGTAATTTCAGTTTCTACATATTCAGGGGAACTTTCTGGAATATTAGCTATAAGTTTGTACGAATTATCTCGTACATACGTCTTATATATTTCGGTACTTTTGTGTCTTTCAAATTCATTTGCGTATTTTCCGTATATGTACCATAGTCCTCGACCCAGCTAAAATTATTAGACATACATTATTAACACACGTTTCACATATTTCACTTCATGGTATATTTATGTCTGTGGTCTAGCGGTCCAAGTGTTTGACTTGACTTCATGAGGTCCCGGGTTCGAATCCCGGGTCGGGCAACAAAAAAAGTGGCATTTACAATGTTCTAATAAAAAATGTTGCTCGGGAAGTGCCCGGTTGTTATAGGCTTGCCACCTATCACATGTAGGACGTAGTGTCTTCGGCTAGTTGTGGGTGTCTTACTCCTCGGGGATATGAGCGTGAAGATACTTTTTTTAAATATATTTATGATTGGTAGATTGATACTTAATGATCTACAACCCACCTAAACGAATCCTTGCCTGATGGAAAAACTAGGTATAATCTAAGCTAGAAGTGGAGTTTCATCAAGCTAGAAGAATATTATTTACTCTTGTTTTAAGAACTTCCATTCCATTGTGGTAAAATTTGATTTTAGAACTCGATATTGCATAAAACTCTCCATAACCATATAATACTAGAAAAACTGAATTACTTACATATTTTGAGTACCTATTTCTTCTTCTTTCTTTAGGTTTTGGCC